>PVHP010013059.1:0-41750 GCA_004024765.1 Zapus hudsonius | reverse complement strand
TGTATGTTTGGACATGTGTGTAATTCATGAGAATCCATAATGAGACTTTACTTACCTTAGCTTTTCAAGTTGTTCACAAGGTAGATATGTCCCTTCTGGACAATCCAGTGCAGGGGAAGGTGGAATTATGGCTGAGGTGACAGAGCTGTCCCCTCTCACAAGTCCTCCCTCTGTGCCAATGGCCTGACAGGATGACACCAGTCTCCAGGCTACTGAGCCTTCACTGATCCACCTTAACCTTAGAGGTGAATGGCTTGTTTGCACTCCTCCCTGAAGCCTTGTCCCAACCACCTTGTTTGGAAAGTGGGATCCCATGTCTCCTGGCATGATCTCCAGGTCCTGGAGGAAGCTTCCTTTGTGTCGTTGATTCTCACTAGTACCTTAAATGGCCCACAGAGCCCAGAGGTTCTTCAGGAAAAGGTGTGTGGAGCTCACTCAATAGGAGGCAGTGGGCAGATGTTAACTCTTGATAGATTACATTGGGGAGATAGCCCTGGAGATCCCCACTCTCTTGGCTTTGGCTTTCTCTGAGATGAGTGGCTATCCCAGCCTGTCCTCCATATATTTCTGGATGAAGATTAATTTTCCTGTGTGTGAGTCTCCAAAATGGAATTTGAGCTGATAAAGGTATTATTACTCCTCTATTCTTAGAAGAATAATCGACTCCAGTCTTTGTAGAACTAAAAAAATAGTAATAAAGAATCCAGCTTCCATTAATTAATAGACTAATAATAGCTCATTCCAGTTTCTATTTATTTTTTTATTTATTTAATGTTTACTGTTCTGTGTTTTTATATCAAGTGGAACAAAGACTTTTTATTTTACTTTTTGTTTTTTAAAACTGATATATGAGGGCTGGAGAGATGGCTTAGCTGTTAAGTCACTTGCCTGCAAAGCCTAATGACCCAGGTTTGATTCCCCAGTACCCACATAAAGCCAGATACACAGCAGCACATGCATCCGTTGTTTGTTTGCAGAGGCTAGAGGCCCTGGTGTGCCTATTCCTTCTCTCTCTCTCTCTCTCTCTCTCTCTCTCTCTCTCTCTCTCTCTCTCTCTCTCTGTCTCTGTCTCTCTGTCTCCTCTATTGCTTTCTGCCTGCAAATAGATAAATAAAATTTCTTTTAAAAAAGGCGACATATGACAATCGTACATACCATGTAATGCATGCACATAAATTGTCATTTAAACATTTGTAATGTTTCTAATTTTTAGTAACTAAGAAAACCTCATATTGTTTTCATATACTCTCTGGTAGTGACCTATTCTTCCTCATGGAAATTTAGCGAACTGTGGGGTTTTATTTTACTTTACCAATAGTATCATCTGAGTAAGGAATGTGAAGTGAGGAAATGCTTCACACCCTCCAGCACCGTATTCCCACTTTTTCTTTTCTAGGAAGAGAAAATTCCTTATCAGACCCTTGTTTCTGTTCCTATGACACATCCCTGATGCGCTCAGCAGGGCCTGTGCCTCTCAACGAAAAAATGCCCTTTTTCCCTTTCATTTCCCCCTGATGACCAGTGCATCCGTGCCTTAGAGGAAAGCACGCTCTCGACTCTTCTGTCCCTGTCGGAGCCTTTCCTGTTTATGACCATGTCCTTCTCAAAGAGGCAAACAGTGGTCATCCCCAAGGGACATCAGGGGTGGTGGTGTGTCAGAGAGGTAGGGATGAAGCATCACACTGAGGACCTTCCTGCTCTTACATATGGAGGCGTCAAACTATGTTTTAGGATTTATTTGCCTTTCCAGGAGGTGTACATTCTGCTGTTGCTTACTGTAACCAAGAACTCAGCTTGATCAAAACCCCACTCACTGTCATTTCTGAGCCCAGGAAGGCTTAGTACCTAGTTGCTTGCTAACCATGGCTTATCTGGATGCCACGTGACAAATGGGCACCAGCAGAAAGCACATTTTAAGAGCTTCCCCTAAAAGAAGAGCGGATGCCTTCAAAACAGTGAAAACTGATTTTCTTCACCTCTGCCAGCCTCTTGCAAGTGTGTGCACGCGTCTAGAGAGGATAATTTCACATTTCTTACAGACTTGCAATTGCCTTGCCTTTTCGTGAGCAGATCTGGGCGTATCTAGGGGTTCAGACTAGGAAGATCTTGTTTGTTTTCTTCTAATGTAGTATCACATTAGTATAAGGTAAGTTTTAATTGGTCCCATCACTATTTGGATCAAATAGAAAATATAAGCATAGGGGCTGAGGAGATGCCTCAGTGGAAAAAGCGCTCACCACTTAAGCTGCAATACCCAAGTTCATTCTCCAGACCTAACATGAAAAGCTCTGGAAGACTTCTGTTACCCTAGCACTCTGACAGCAAGATGGGAGGTGGAGTCAGGGGAATTTTCTGGAGGCTCATTTTGAGCACAGAAAAGAACACTAAGCAACCTTGGACAGGAAACTACCAACCCCCCCCCCCCCACACACACACACGCACTAATAAAAACAGCAACAACTTCAATTTGGTTGTCTGTTATATAGAATTGGTTCTCATGAGGGAAGCCAAAGTCTGACATCTTTTCTATTTTGTGGTGCTGGTTATCAGCCCAAGGACTTTGTGCCAGGCAAGTGCCTTGTTTTGAGGCAAGGTCTTACGGGCTGGTCTTCTGCTCCTGATCCTCCTGCCTCAGCCACTTGACTGTCCCAGAAGCCTGTGCCTCCACACTTGGACTGACTGTTTTATGAGAGAGTCTCACTACTGAAAAAAACCCAGGCTGACCTCCAGCTTGTGATCCTCCTGCCTCTACCCTCCAAGTGTGGGGATTATAGGCATGTACCAATATATGTTTACGGTTGACTTTTTATTTTCAAAAGTCATTTTTCTTTGCCCAAGTAATTCCATGGTGGTGCTCTATTTCCATTGTATTGTCTTGATTTTAAGGTAAGTACACTAAACGCGTTTATGCCTGATTCTTTTCCTCAAACCACCTTGAGTTTATTTAAAATTGTATGGTCTTGTACAGGCAGCCTCTGCCTATGGCGATGTTTGTCTCACACATATATCTTGTTTCTGTTTTTTTGTTTTGTTTTGTTTTTGTTTCTTCTGTTTCAGGCCTTCTGCCTTATCTAGTAGCCCGACGTATTCAGACTTGCCTTTCATTAGGATCTCTCCACACCGCAACCCTGCTGCAACGTCAGAGTCCCCCTTCAGCCCCCCACACCCCTACATCAATCCGTACATGGATTACATCCGTTCCCTGCACAGCAGCCCATCACTGTCCATGATCTCTGCGGCCCGGGGGCTGAGCCCTACCGATGGTGAGTCTCCTCTCCTGCCACACCTAGGACCTTGTATAAAGCAGATCTAGTGTTGGTGAGGATTTCTCACCTGGCAGACACTGAACCAAGTTCTTTAAGGTCACGATTTTGTTTCAGCTTAACAATACTTCTATTGTGTGGGGGGTGGGGGTGGGGAGGGGGTTATCTACATTTTCAGGACAGCAGTATGCAGAGGGTTCAAGTAACTTGGAACTCAAAGCCAGATCTTGTTGGCTTCCCATTCCCCTTTGCTGTTCCACGTGTGTTGGAAAGCTCTGAAGTCATTTTCATGGATGCATGCGTGCCCGCAGTGCCTTACCTATCTTATGGGGAAGGTTCTTGTATTCTGCATGTTGGAGACACACATTTGAACAGATGTGTCTATAAGTGCAATATTTGGCACACTCTACTATGCACACGAATCACCTAAGGGTCCTGAAAAAATTGGTTCTGTATTGGGTTTGAACTTTTGCCCCGCAAAACCTTCCAGATGATGTAAGGTCTGTTCCTTGGTGGATGGGACACGTAGTAGCAAGGGCTGAGGAAAATGTGATGGTCCAGACCTGTTACCTGTACCTTCTATCCTTGCCCACACCAAATAAAAACTAGAACTTTTGGAAAAACAGTAACAGAAAATTAAACTCCTTCTGTAATGATTGATGGTCAATTTAGTCCTCCAAAATGTTGGTTTCCTTTGCTCCTAATTACTTTTCACATAACTCTTTTAAATAGGAGCTGGGTATTCATACTCAATGTCAAGTTATAACCTGTTTCTTCATCTCAGGAAAAACCATTTCACATCCTTTGCATATACGTACAAATTTGCTTGCCCACAATTGCTGGACTCTGCAGTAAGATGCAGAGTTCCATAAGCCTTACTAATTGTAGGTAGTGGGATTTGAGTTCTTTGCAGCAGAACACAAGCCACTGCTGAGGGTTTCAGAGTAACAAGGAGTGTCATACAGTTCATCTTAGTAAACTGACGTAGCTTCTGGCACTCCGAATTCTGCCATGACCTGCTTCCTGAGGCAGGCTGTGCTCCTCAGGGAGTTGCAGAGGCTCTGATGAAACCTAGCTCTGCTGTATTTCCAGAAGTAGTATGTTCTGGAAGCACTGATTGACCCCCATGTGCTTAAGAATTCAATACAGTGAATATACTTGTATGATACTCAAGGAATCAATTTTGCAGTTTGAGCAAGATTTCACATTTTAAAAATAAGTGATCTGTAAGAGAGCCTTACAATTTAGTTGCTCTGCTTGATAATGGGGTCTGAGGGAGAAATGCCCAGATGAATTGGAGCGGCACCTGGCTGGTAGATGTTTAGCTGGGCCCAGAGGAGGGTGGTGCCTGCAGTTACTGGATGAACAGCATACTCACCATTTGCATTGGATGAAGATGAAGACATTTTTTTAAACTGGTTGCTCTGTCTTCCTTTTCTACTCAAAACTCCACTTTAGATCGTTTCACTGTCATTTCCCTCTTGTGGTCTAATTTTTAAAAAAAATTCTGTTCCATATATCAAAAGAATATGGACACAAATGTAAAACATCCATAGACTTATTGCCAGCTCATTGCTCCTTGTAGGTAGTCACTGTAAGAGCTATCCTGACCAAAAGCCACGCTCTAAGCACTTACACTCATGACGTCACTGTCGGTGTTCAGCAACCTTCCAGAGCCTCTTTGAATTCCCATCTCCACAAATCTGGAGGCCACCCTCAGGACCCTCGCAGTATCTCACTGCTTTTGCGCATGAATTGGCAGGTGGAAACCAATGATTATCCCACTCGCATAGGGCTGACTCTTGCCAGTAAATTACTCCAGATTGATAGGTACATTTTCTTTTTGATTTTTGTAATAAAAAAAAGGAAAAGAGAGTTTTTAAATTATGAAACCTGAAATTGCAGCTTATCGTGTGTCATTAAGCTCCGCTGCCTGTTCCTTCCTGGAACCCTGACTCCTCGCATGAGTGAGCGTCACTCAGACGCTCCTGTCAAGAGCCTAGGGAAGTATTTTAAGTATGTCTGGGAAGACGTCACAGTTGTCTGAGTTGTCTACTATGGCAAGAAATATGAGCATACAGTGAACAAAGCTTGGGTGTAAGACACTATTTTCCTTGTGTGCCAAATATGGTCCTGTGTGTGTGTGTGTAGCCATGAGCTTGGTACATTGGCACATGTATGTCTGGTGGAGTTCCTGTAGATTACATTGCCTAGTTGCCATTGCTGGCTTCTCAGTTGGATAAGCCCACTTCGGGATTCCACAGTGGCAAAACCACCTGATGGCATATTCCTCAGGATGTCTTAAGGAATGCATGGCTGTATATACGTGAATCATTTTGAATGATCAAGACAGAAACCTTTGTCTTGGATTTTACTTTTTCTGTTCCTGTGCTTTTGCTTTTCCAATGAAAGATACCCAATCTCAAGTAGTTTTAAGTTAAAGCAACTTTGCTGGATGTGTGACAGGTCTGCTTGGGATGCTTCCAGAAGAGGGCGTGGGGTCATCACTTTCTTCTGTCTCCTCCTCTAGCCCCTCACTCTGGAGTCAGTCCTGCTGAGTACTATCACCAGATGGCTTTGCTGACCGGCCAGCGCAGCCCCTATGCTGACATCCTTCCCTCGGCTGCCACAGCGGGCGCGGGCGCAATCCATATGGAATACCTTCATGCTATGGATAGTAAGTGATGGTTTCTAGAGTCCCAGGTCGAGGACTCGGGGAGCGGGGATGTGACGAACGCTCACTTTGAAAATGGAGAGCGCCCAGTGGCTGGGTGATTGGCTAACTCATTTGTCAGTCAGGAGTAGGGAGAAAGAGAAGCCACCTGTGCTTGTTGCTCTGCTCTTCGTGGATTCTCTGGAAGCTTCCACAGATATGGCCAGCCTGGTGGATCTTCCCGGCTCCCAGTAAACCAAAATGTGCAAGAGGTTGTAGTCTGGTAGCTATTATTGAAATATAAGTAATCAGCAAAGTATCCTGCTTTAATACTACTTTTTAAAGTATTTTTCCTCTTATTGTATTTGTTTGTTTTTTTAACTATTATCTTTATTATGAATAAGTCTATACATTGTATGAGCACATCTTGTGAAGGTGTCCCCGTTTCCCTCCTCTCTGTCCCCTACCCACTGGGGTCCTTCCTAGGTGTGTATACTGGATCTGTCCATAGATTAGGGGGTATGAACTGCACCAGAGGTAGCCAGGTTTTCTATTTTTCTTTCCCCTTTATTCATTGTTGCTAAGGAGGGCGAGGTCTCTGGATATTCTCCCCCACCATGGCTCTTACATTCTTTTCCACCCCCTCTTCTGTATTTTTATTTACTTATTTTAGAGAGACAGAAACAAAAAGGTAGACACACAGAGAGAGAAAGAGTACGGGTTTACCAGGGCTTTCGGCCACTGCAAACACACTTCAGATACATGTAGCACTTTGTGTATCTGCGGGCACTGGGGAATTGAACCCAGAATATCGGGCTTTGCTAGCAAGACCATTAACCACTGAGTCATCTCCCCAGCCCCTCTGATTTACTTCTTTGGATGTGAACATAAAAGAATAGATTTGATAAATGAAAAGTCTGCTTTCATGGGTTTCATGCTTTAGAAATTACATGGCGAGAAAAGCCTGCCAGTATTTGATATTACATTTTGTCTATGAAATGATTTATTTCCCCACATATATCTTCTTTATATTAAGAAAAACCTTGTATTACATGAAGTCCATTACAATCTCTAGAACATAGGAGAGTCAGCCTAATTAAATATGGTGTGCCAGAGGGGGTCATTTCCAAACTTTACTATCCAGCAATGAACTATCATGTGATATGCTTGTCTTAAGGCATATTGCGATTATTCCTTTGGCTCACAAATGAGCCTGTGGGGATCACTGCAGAGTACTCCAGAGCATCTCCAGAAAGTACCTCTTTAGCACATATCTTTTTTCAAGGTCTCAAATAATGAAACTAAGGGTCATCCATCCCACAAATCAGTCAGAAGAGCTCTCTGTGAGGAGGACCCCACAACTTTGAGTGGGGTCCATATGCACAATGTAGTTCCTCCAGCAACCTGATTAGCTTGCGTATTTCCAATGAGGATTTTATTTGCTGCTTCTCACCTCTCAGGTTTGGGAAAGAAAGAAGGTGGTTGGTCCACACAGAGGTGAAACTCACAGCCTGAGTCTCCACAGGGTGCACCTCACAGGAGCATCGGTGTGCAGGGTTCCATTGGACAGCTCGTTACCACACACCAAGTGGAAACAGTGACACATCTTCAGAGGGGTTTTGTCGTGAAGCTCTGCAGAGTGGAGAGCTTACATCTTGAATTCATCTTCACCACATTTCAATTAGCGATTGTTGGAAAAATAGTTCACCGTTATTATGCAAATTAGTTATTTAAAAATCTGCAAATAAAGAATTAAAATAAGAGAGACTCCTTGGAAGGTCAGCCTACATTACTTTTCCTGTTTGATGAGAATGTGTTTAGTCAGGCCGTGGCAGTTT
This sequence comes from Zapus hudsonius, assembly GCA_004024765.1. Classification (NCBI taxonomy): domain Eukaryota; kingdom Metazoa; phylum Chordata; class Mammalia; order Rodentia; family Dipodidae; genus Zapus; species Zapus hudsonius. Next base: position 33,996 of record PVHP010013059.1, on the reverse strand, counting down.
TTATCTAAATAAAGGATGAAGCTACCCTTTTACTTTGTAAAAACTAATTAAAGGAATTTTAATTTGCCAGAGTATATGGTAAATTGATAGTCATTAAGCAGGAATTTAGATGTCCTATCATTCATCACATAAAAAGAAACCTCCTTTTTCTTTGTCAGAATTTTTTATTAGAAAAGAGAAACAAAACAATTACAGAGCCAGATTGGATCGCTCTGCGTAGAACAATGCAAAGGCAGGAACGATGGCTGGGCTGCGGCTCAGTCCGCCCGCCTGGGCTTGATCCTCAGCTCTGCAAATAAATAAATGAATGAAAAATAAAATACAGAGCAGAACAGCTCTAGATTCCTTTGCAGAAGCACATGGCTAGTGAGGGGTATACGTCTTTTCACCACCTTGATGTTGGTTTCTCTGCTCTAGCCACCCCTTGCAGTGAGGGAAAATCTCAAACGCTGCCCCCCAAGTACAGCACTGACGTTCTTTTCTGTTGCTGGCTCACTAAGTGGTGTATGAGGAGTATATCCTGAAGGGCTGGAAAGGCCTAAGGTGCTACACATTCAATCCATCTGATGCAGCTGAAATGACATTGGGACAGAACACACAGTGATGAATACTTAGAAATTTAAGTCAGCTGTTTGTTCAGCAGAGAATTGAGATATGAATCTTTTTTTGGGGGGAGGGGGTGAAGCAAAGGTTTATTTCATTGGGGCGAACCAGACTGAAGACTTCACCAGAGATATGAATCTTAACTTCTTACACGGCCACCTCCAGTGGCATCTCAAACCAGACTCCAGCTGACCATTGTCGTTCATCATCACAGATAGATGGTCAGGAATTTCCATGGCATAAACCAGAATAAACTGATGAGTACCTCATGATTAAACGTCTACCAGGGAGCAGAGTTAGAGTCTCCATATGTAGCATGTTAGAGTAAACAGGTATGTCTATAGTTCTAATATATACCGCTTAGGTTTAAGGGGGCTTTATGCACACATGAGAATACAATCCCTTTTGATAAGGAGTCCCTAGAGGTGAGGCAAGGGTTAGGGCTACTGAATTCATGCTCTATGGACTGGCAGAAATTGACTGAAATGAAAGCCAGACTTGGAGAAGCAGTAAGGCCTTTTCCTGAAGTGGTTTGTGGTAGGAAGGACGTGGTCCTTCTGGGCTCCTAGATCTTCTTTGCACAGTGAGAGGTGGATTTACGTCCTCTAGTGTCTCACAGGACATGGTCCCCCCCCTTGTTTAGTGCCTCTGCTTAGTGTCTCATAGGACATGGTCACCTTCCACCTCTAGTGTCTTACAGGACTCAGTTACCTCCATGTTTCTTGCATCACTGCTGCTTAATATTTAAAGTCAAGACTGAGTACTTGGAGACGTAGCTCCGTTTTGACTGCTTGCCCATTGCTTTCAAAAAGACTGGGTTCAGTCCTTAGTGCTCCCTCAAAATCTAGACCGTGACAGGGATAAGCTCTGTCTAGCAGGTCATGTTACTTCTAACTCCATGTCCCATTGAGAAGGGCTGTCGTTAGGGATTACAAAGAGACTAACTCTGGTCTGTCCTTGGAACTATTTGGAAGCAGCAGGTGGGTATTTTTTCATTCAAACCTTCTGTGATGAAATTGGCTTCAGACAGTGAGTCAGTGTGAAATGGTTCACATCATCAGATGCCATAATTAAAGTGAGTTGTGATTTAAATACTAGAAGTTCTCTACACAGCTGGGATTGCTGGTTTGTACTGACATGCCAATCAGGTTGGTAATACAGCTGTTCTAAATGAAGGAACTCACCTTCAATGTGCCTGAAAGAAAAACTGGAGTAGGTTCTGCGTTTGTCAATTGTTGTTGCTTTATGGTACTAACGTACTTTCACTTTATTTATGGTTATAGTGTTAACTGTAAAGCTTCTCATATTCATCTATTCTTTTCATTAAACTGTCTTAAAGTATATTGGATTGCTGTATTGTGTTGAGACGGCCTGGTATAGTTGTGGAAACCTTTAATCCAAACATTGGGAAGGTTGAAACAAGAGTATCATGAATTTGAGGCCAACTAGTCCCTGTCCCAAAAAAAAAATAGTAAGTCTGTACATGAAAATATTACCAGTGAATTTTCTGGAGATCAAATGTCTAGTCTCTCTCTCTCTCTCTCTCTCTCTCTCTCTCTCTCTCTCTCTCTCTCTCTCTCTCTGTCTCTCTTTAGGTTTACCTTCTATTTCAGCTTTCTGGGCAAAATGACCATGTCTCTGTAAGCAGATGTACACAGGCTAAGAAATATGATATTCTTTATTTGTATTCAAAACTATGTCTTTTTGGTTTGCCTCTGACCTCCTCAGATTATGTTCTCCTTCTCTAATTAAGCTTTCATTTGGTGACTGTAATGTGAATGTCACCTTCACCCAGACAGCAGTAGACCAGTGGGCTACATCTCCAATGCCTGAGAGTCAGATCTTAATGTCTACCAAATTTGAAAGCAAATGCCACTTAATATTTAAAACCTCAGTTAAAAGCCATTGTATGAAATTGCCATGTGTTTAACTTGAGTTCCTAACCTCCAGATCAGGAGATTATCAGTGGAATCTTCTGGAAGCTTACAAATTTAGTTCTGAATGGAGAAGCAAGGTCTAGGGAAGAATTAAAACACTTGTAAGCACGGTAACCTCATTATGATGCTTACAAGGGTTTCTGCCTTCCACCTTGGGAAATTTACAAATAACAGAGCCCCAAGATCTGCATAGGTTTCTCAGGATATATGTTCCTGTGAGGCAGTTTGCGAAAGCAGTCCTCCATCTTGCCACCAGAGGCTGCACAGTAGGAAGCTTGGCAGCACCCCAGCCTCTGCCCACTAGGTGCCCATGGTACCCCCGAGTTATTGTCATGTGTTTCCTATGGTACCTCACCCCCAATTTAGAACCAGTAATTTAATGTATTTAGAAGTTTTAGCAATGCTTGAAGTATGCCAGCGAGCAGATAATTGTAGAAGGCATGAGAGGAGGGAGAGCATAATTATGCCAATTTTTGTTTCTTAGGATGCTTTAATTCATTGCTTTGGAAATGGCCTATGTTGGGGTGGGAGGGTGGTGTGTTGTGACTGTGAGGACCACTTGCCTGTCGCTTGCGGTGGAATTAATGATGGGAATATCTAAGCAGCCGTCAGATTCATAAATCACTGGAAATGAGAGGGATAACACATAAAAGCCTCTCCCTTTTGTTTAGCAATCTATCATTTTGCCTGCACATTAATAAACAGAGCTCCTCCGAGGTAAGCCCCGGGAGAGAAATATTTCTCCCTAATTTCCTCAATTGTAACCAGTAGATCCCAAGGGGGGGAGAGAGGCACTTGTCATCACGAGTTGCCAACTTCTTGTCCCTCTCATCTTGTGCACAGGCAGGTAGCAATCGATAGCAAGTATGTAGTGTGACGCCAGGTAATCGGGTTCTGTTTTGTCTGTGTAACAGGCACCAGGTTCCCCAGCCCCAGGCTTTCAGCCAGGCCAAGCAGAAAACGCACACTGTCCATCTCGCCGCTGTCTGATCATAGCTTTGACCTCCAGACTATGATAAGGACGTCTCCCAATTCCTTGGTCACGATTCTCAATAATTCTCGTAGCAGCTCTTCAGCAAGTGGTTCCTATGGTCACTTATCTGCAAGTGCAATCAGGTATGTATTTTCCTGAATCCATGTATTTTTATAATAAAATGTCAGTGTTCAGGTGATGGTGTATGCCCAGTGCCAGTGGCATATGAACAGGAATGAGCCCGCAGGTCACTGGGAAATGAGCCCGCAGGTCACTGGGCTGTGCTTGGATGCAGGTTGAAAAGCACCTGAATTTAGACAGGTATGTGGCCAAAAATAATGATTGTTCATGAATTAGCCAGTAGCTTTATGTCACAGTTATCCAGCTGTGATGAGATCTGCTTCTCAGAGAATGTGGCCAGTCTTGCTCCTGATCAACATTCTGTTGTCAGTAGTTCTCTGGCTGAGGCGGGCTCTGCCTGATTATGGCATGTGTGCAGAAGAGTAGCAACAAAGATTTGAGAAAAGTATTGTCCCACAACTGTTAAAAGGGAGAGGAGTTCTTAGGAAGGGAGAAAGAAAAAGTTGACATCAGGGTTTTTAGTTGAAGAGAAAAGGAATGCAGATGATTTGGGGAAAAGACATTGGGGTGTCGCTGGTCAGTCACCAGGAGAAACGTGGCTGAAGGGTATTCTGAGGTATTCATATTATGTGTTTTCAGCTTCATTTGACACCTGTCACCTTTGACTATACCTTCTCTCTGCAGTGGAAGAATTTTGTTACTTAATTACATGAAAGTAAGGAATGTAAGCATGGTTGATAAAATCATATTCTCATCATTAGAGTATTTTCAATAAATAGGGAATAAAAAAAGACACACTAGAAATTATAAGTGTATTCAAAGCTAACCATCTTTAAAGGATTATTTCTATTGGTTGATTGATTTGAGAGAAAGAGAGAGGCAGAGAGAATATGGCCACTCCAGGGCCTCCTGCCACTGTTCGTCTGAACTCCAGAGGCATGTGTCACTTTGTGCATCCATCTTTTTTTAAAAAAAAAAATTATTTATTTGAGAGAGAAAGAGAGGCTAAGTTAATTTTTGCTTGAACTGTGCTAGCTCACAGGTGATGGAGACAGAATTAAATAGCATTCTAATTAGTTAATTAAGTAATTCTGGTTATAACCTTTATCTCTTCACAACTCCCACCAAGAATTCATTTACTGGCAGTCATTTCTTATTACAGTTTTGCAATCCAAGGACAGTTTCCTGCTTTAAGAGTACACACTGAAAGGAGGAAAAAGAGGTGTTGAGAAAAATAGGACACAAGTGACAGGAAAGTGGAAGGGAGGCTTTGGAGGGGGTGGATAGGCACAAGCAGGCTAGAGGAGAGGACAGAGGGAGGAGACTCAACAAAAAACAGATTTTGTATGACAATGCCTCAGTGATACATGAAAACTGTCACTAAAAATGTTAAAAAACAAAATGCCTGAGTGATACCCAATATTGTATATGCTAATGACAAGTTAAGATTTTATTTCAAAAAAGTGGGTACAAATTAATTAAACCCAACATAATGGCTCAAATCTATGATCTCAGCACATGGGTGACAGAGGCAGGATGACCAGGAGCTTAAGGGCAACTTCTAGTGACTTCTAGGCAAGCCTCAGCTACATTAGGCAATCCTTGGCTTCATTAGACCCTGTCTCAAAAATAAAATCAAGTAATTAGTCAAACTGTTGGTCGTTTTCACTTAGTTTATTTTTAATAAGTGACAGTAATGCTTTTACTTATTTCTATAAATTGGCAAGCACTTTAGTTATTTACTGGTAAGTCTTCCATGATGGGTATGTGAAACCTCAACAACCCAGAAAAAGAAATGAAGCAGTAGTAACCCCGCCATACTGATGAGGTAGATGGAGGCTGTAGTTACTTGCGCAGGCTGATTTGAGAGAATGCACACTGTTCTTCTGCAGTGCACTTTTGATGTTTTTCTAGTTCAATTCTTATGTTGACTTTTTGTAGTATCTAAAAGATACAGGTTAGAATGTAGCACACAAATGGTCATCATCATGCTCTGTATGGCATCTTACAGTCATCCAGATAACTACCAGTATTTCAAAGACCATCAATATCCTGAGATCCCATTATTCTCATTAGATATGGAAGAAAACATTCAAAACCAGTGAGGCCTCAGGAGACTCAGGTTGCCAAGTGACCCCGGGCCATCATACACTCATTTCCTTTCCTGCCTTTCAGTCTTTCCCTTGCTCATTCTCTCTTGCAGTAGGCCATCTTAGTCTTTAATGCAAACCCATGTGGTGTTAGCATAGCATGTCACTTCTAATATGCAGAAAGTAAGCCAAGATGAGATGACTGTGCCCTGTAACAGTGTGGCATCATGAGAACTATGACCACCGCTTGCCAGAGGCTGTTTGGTGCATTGCTTTTCCCTGTTCCAAGTTTCATTTTGTGTGATCTGACGAGTGTCTCAGCAGTGATGAGTGGCAGGGCCAGGAGTGCAGGCAAAGGAAAAGGCGTGAAGATCCCTGAATATAGACAGCTGCCTTTCTCGGGTGCGAAAGATGCCAGAGAATCTCGACTGATGGGCTGCATTTTTGCCTTTGTGATGTACCATGTGACAGGGTTGGCACAAGGTGCTCTCACTCATTTTTAAAAAATAATTTTATTTATTTGGAACCAGAGACAGAGACAGTGAGAATGGGTGCACCAGGGCCTCCAGCCACTGTAAACAGACTCCAGATGCATGCATCACTTTGTGCATCTGACTCTACATTGGTTACTGAGGAATCGAACTCAGGTCATTAGTCTCTGCTGGCAAGTAGCTTAACTGCTGAGCTATCTCTCCAGCCCCTCACTCTTAACATCTCATAACAATTTTAGAAAACAAGCAAAATATCCTGCTTGTTTCACACATGCGTCTTTTCTACAGGAAGTTGGCCAACTTTCCATGCCTGGTGGGCCTCAGCACTCCAACCCCGCTCACTCATTTATCCCAAACATACTTGTCTTCAACATTCATTTGTGTTCTAATATTTAACACACTGTCGATATTGGCAGGGCAAAGGATAATGCTGCTTGAAGTTTTTAAGGATGTTGTTGAATGTGTAGAGATGGTTCCTCACATTTCTAAAGAATTCTGGAGCTTTGTTCTTCCCATTTGTGCCCCGTTCAGATGTCATTGTCCAAGATGATGAGCACTTGTTGCTAATAAGTATCTCTTCACATGCTTGTTTCTTCACTCATTTGTTACCTGTCTCCTCGCCAATAGAATATGCACTAGAAAACTCTTGTCATCACTTCTTCCTTCTCCCATAGATACTCTTGAATGGATAGATTAAGGAGGTCTTTCATGAGTAATTAGACTGTCCATTACATTTTTTTATTAAAGGAAATGTCTATGTTTCTATTTGGTAAATGAATGATTCTGATTTCCAAAAATCATCATCTATTTGCACATTATACATACTCGTAGATGGCAGATTATATCTAGAGTACATACAAAATAAGAGTTTAAAAAGTGAATGTCTGTGGGCTGGAAGATGGCTCTGTGGTTAAAGGTACTTGCTTGCAAAATGTACATGTCTATCTTAAGATTGGGTGTCATATTTGATTTTTTTATTTATTTACTTAATAATTCAGACTACTTTTAAAATACCATATAGAACAAGTACTTAATTCACATACTCCAACTGGCATATTAAGTCATAGTTGACTATGTGAAATTTTTTTCAAACATTCTGACCAGGTCTATATAAAAAGTCCTTATGTGCCTTATAGCTGATAGAACTTATAAACCTTCCTCACATACAGGACTGTAAATTGTGAAATATTTTATCTCAAGAAGATGTAAGTTCTCTTTTGCCCTAAATATTTCCTTCTAAGACTAGTGGATTCACATAATCAGATATAACCTGTGGTCCTCACTCCTTACAGTTTAAGCTAATTATTTACATTAGATTAAAATAGTTTGCTGTGCTAATATCTTTCCCAGATATTGAGCCTCCATTGGAAGAGAAAGTATTTCAAATGATCTTTTAGCAAATGTAAGTGGAGAAATGACTGACTCAGTCATTTCCAACCCACTAGGTATGATTTTCTCATTTTTCATTTAATGGTAAAATGAAGGTGATTTCCTATCCTTAGTAATTTTTGATCTGCTAGAGCTAGGAAAAATATCTTAATAAAAAGGACATTTTTCTGTTCCACGTCTCATGTCACCCTTTGAGTTGGGTACCAAGATCTCCAACTTCACAAGTTGCTGCAGTTTTTTGTGGCCAGCATAGACTAATTCCTCCTGGTACCTGTTCATCCTTCTCTTCTTGTGTGCACCATCACCTGCTGTAAGGCAGGAACTTAAACCAGGCAGGTCCATGGAAGCTGCCTGGAGGGAGGTAGGAACCAGGGCAACTCCCCAGTTCCTTGGCTCTGTGCTGTCCTGGAAAAACAACCCCCAAAAAACAGCTTCCAAAGAAGCATACTGGAAATAGAATGCTACAATGCCAGATTACCAGTGCATTCAAAAATCTCTGACCTGATTCTTCTTTCAAAAACTATGAGGTAAACATTTTTTATCCCTAGTACCAGTGAAAGTAGTTAATTCTCTTGAAAGAATAATTTTCATTTTCTACCAATTATTCTTTCCCTATACGTTTGGATTTTAGTTGGATGAGGGGACGGCAACAATGTGTCCATGATGTGAGCCTCACCTTTACGGGCTAGCAGAAAGGAAAAACCTCCAAACGGATAGGAGTGAATGATCAAAGAGTCAAAAAGCTGGTCAGGATGCCTGTCAGTGTGGTAGGAAAACGACCCAGTTAAGGCTGGTCAGAAAGCCAAGACGGGGTGGAGAACCATCACAGGAAGAGCTAGCTGTCAGCGACTTTCTAAGCGCATGATGTGAGCAGGTGTAGACTGAGGTGGGAGGGGAGGATACTGAAGGAGCTGCTAACAGAAGTCCGTAGCAAAGGGCAGGCCCACAGGTCACAACGTAGGCAGTATGGGCAGGGTGTCCTGGGAGTAACAGGAAGGTAGAAGTCTGTCTGAGAGGAAATGTGCTCAGTGAGGGCACTGGGCTGTCGAAGGCATATGAATACCATGAACTCAATGGTAGGCTACTTCTGAACTTCCCTTTTATATTTGCCAGGTCTCATTTTTTCTTAGAAATCCACAAGATTGTCAGGGCCGAAAGAATATTAAGAAACACTACTTGTAATAGAGAAACAATAATAGCTAATAGTGCTTTGAACATTAAATTATGCTTAAATTAACATGACTTTGTAACCATATGTACATGACTAGTCAATTTCATAGCCTGAATAGTGTAGCCAAATCTCACTGGTATTAGTCTCAGGGTGGCCTTGAATTCATGGCGGATCCTCCTACCTCTGCCTCCCTGAGTGCTGGGATTATGTGTTACCACATCCAGCTTCGTGAGCTATTTTAATTGGTTTTTCCATGTAATTTGACTATTAATGACCTCTAAGTATCTCTATTTATAGTTGCATAAATACTTAATAAATTATTTTTCAACAATATGAAATTCTAATGTTCCGCACATATACATTTTTCCAAGAAATAAATATGGTTTTGATTTATAGGTTGATCACAAGGATTTCTTTAAAAATTCAAGGAGGGAGGAGGAAATCTGGTTAAAGGTAGAAGAAAAATCCAAAGGTGGTGGTTACACTGCAGGAGCTGAGGGCTCCGAGCCCCAGGACCCAAGAGCTGTTGGCTAGTGCAAGCATGTGCTTTGCATGGCAGCCAGGAGGGAGAGGAATAGGTTGTTAGGGGTGGAGGAGACAAAGTCTTTCTGCTTTGAATGACAGGCTGAGGTTATGTGAGTTTTTCTTTGCTGTTCATGTCCTTTACCATGATGCATCTGATTTCAGTCATGAGGATGCCCCATTCTGTGTAGGTAGATGATGGTAACTTTCACTCTGAGGATACAGTTTTGTATGCACCCCAAACTGGTGTAGGCTGGATTGGTTGCCTCCTTTATGTTTGAATGGAAACTAGCCACAAAGGTAAAATGACTAAGGGTTGGTGGGAAGGAGAGAAAGATCCTATTGGTGGGAGGGGGTTGCACTGGAGCTCCTTGCCGGCCAGTCTTAGGTTGTGAGGTGAATTGTCCAGAATGTGATCACAGCATTTCTCTTCTTTTTTTTTTCTTTCTTCTTTTTTCCTTCAAGATAGGTTCTCACTCTAGTACAGACTGACTTAGAACTCACTCTGTAGTCCCAGGCTGGTCTCCAGCTCACAGCATTCCTTCTACCTCTGCATCACAAATGTTGGGATTAAAGGTGTGTACTTGGCTCATTTAACTTTCTTAGTGTGAAAAAATAATGTATGTATCATAAAAATGAAACACTATTATGTCTCTCAAAGTTTTATATACTTTCTGGTAACAAATAACTGTTTCATGCTCTAGAAATATAGGGCTGGATAGAGAAGCCAGCATTTAAGGCACTTGCCTGCAAAACCTAACAACTTGGATTCCATTCCCCAGTACCCACAAAAAGCCAGATGCACAAAGTGGTGCATGCATACTTGGCAGTGGCTGGAGGCCCTGATGTACCCATTCTCTCTGTCTCTGTCTCTCTCTCTCTGCTTGCAAATAAAAAAATAAAAATCAAAAATGATAAATATAAACAGATATACAGAAAGTTTTCAGTTCAAATTAGCCTGATGCAATGTGTGGAGTTGATGAGAGTTATTTTTTTTTAAAACTACCATACGGCGTATTAGATTTCCTTATGGCATTTTCAAACAAATTTGTTTTTGTTGATTGCCTTCTGCCTTCATTTGCCTTGTCCCCTGGCCCCCTCAGTAGCCCTCCCACTCCAGCATCTTTCCACTTTCTTTCTTTTTTGTTTGTTTGTTTGTTTGTTTGTTTGTTTGTTTGTTTTTTCAAGGTAGGGTCTCGCTCTAGTCCAAGCTGACCTGGAATTCACTATGAAGTCTCAGGGTGTCCACTTTCATATCATATATATCCTGTTGCCCTTTCCTTCTTCCTTAAGACCTCTTTTCCCACTCATGCTCTCCTGTTGAATTACATGGCCTGTATCCACACTCAGGCCCACTTTTCCTCATTCCTATCTACATTAAAAGCTAGGATCTGCAGAGGAGAGAGAACATGGGATTTTTGTCTTTCTGACCCATAGTTACCTCCTTTAATATAATACTTTCCAAATCTGTTTCCTACAGATTTCACTTTTCTTTGCAGCCAAATAAAATTCCATTTTGCATATGTACCACATTTTCATTATCCATTTATCAGTTGATGAGCATTTAGGCTGATTCTGTTTCCTAGCTATTGTGAGTAGAGCAGCAATAAACATGGATGAGCAAGTACCTCTGTAGTAGGATACAGAGTGCTTTGGATATGTGTTCGGGTGTGGAATAGCTGGGTCATATACTAATTCTATTTGTAGCTTTTTGAGAAATCGCTACACTGATTTCCACAGTGGCTGCGAAAATGTATACTTCGAATGCACCTCTCCAACCACCTGAAGTTCTCTTCATATTTTTTTTTTCACCAGTCAGTTTAGAGGGACACATGGAACTACCATTTGATAGAAGGGGCATTTTACCTCTGTTGAATATCCAACCTTCAATGCCCATCCTCTGCTTCTTCCTGAAAACAGTTCAAGAACTCCGTAACATCATTCTGAGAACAGAAAAATCGTGACTCACAAATGGGCTAATGAACCCTGTGAACAAAGCTTAGAACCTTCTAGTTTTTCTATTAAATTCTAAACTGCCTTTGGATCTGGAGTTGAGCAGCTCCCTGTCTGTGGCCCCTTTTTAGAGGTGAGGGTAGCAGCTCACCAGGGATGGCCCAGCTCTTTGTTGAACAAGGCATCCTAGTACTTTGTTGGGTCAGGTTCTTGGCATGTGAAGAAGAGAGTGTATCTGTAGCTGGCTCATTAGGAACAAACTATGACGGCTGAGAAATCACAGATCCATTCTATGCCAGCATGACTCTTGAAGCATATTAATTTCAGTAGCCTGGTTTCACCAGTAAAATATTAATCTCAAAAGAGGACATTATCAGAATGTTTTGAAAATCTTTCTAAAGTTGGGGATGCCTCAGTGGTTAAAGGTCTTGCTATAAAGCCAGTTGGCCCAGGTTTGATTTCCCAGGACCCATGTAAAGCCAGATGCACAAAGTGGCTCATGCATCTAGAATTTGTTTGCAGTGGCAAGAGGCCCTAGTGTTTGTGTCCTCTCTCTCTCAAATAAATAATATATATTTTTTTAAAAAGCCAGGGCTGAAGAGATTGCTCATTGGTTAAAGGTGCTTGCTTTCAAAGCCTGATAGCCCAGATTTGATTGCCCCATGTAAAGGCAGATGCACAAAATGGTACATGCATCTAGAGTTTATTTTCAGTGGCAAAAAAGTGGCACGTGTGTCTGGAGTTCATTTGTAGTGGCAAGAGGCCTAGCATGCACCTCTCTCTCTCTCTCTCTCTCTCTCTCTCTCTCTCTCTCTCTCTCTCTCTCTCTCTCTCTCTCCCTCTCCTTCCCTCCCTCATTCCCTCCCTGTCTTCCTCCCTCCCCTTCCCTCTCTTCCTCTCTCTCTTTCTTCTCTCTCCTTGAAATAAATAAATAAAATTTCTTTTAAAAAGAAAAAAGAAAATCTTTGTAAACTCTCCCTGTATACCCTGGGAACAAGGAGAATTATGGGAAGGCTAAGTCTTGATGCATCTTGGCTCCTGTAACTTGGAACAATCATACCTACCCCATTCAACATTTGATATCTGTGACTTGCTTATGTATTAAACCAGAGATGTTTTCGGCTGTGTTGAGTGCTTTCTGTAATAGTCTGATTCCTAAGCAGGTGCTCACTTCTTAAGCTCCAAATAGATTTCTCCCATAATTAGAAATATCCATGACCTGCATCCCCCTCCTAAACTTGCCAGATAGTTAAAGAACACCTTAAAGGCAGACAGAGGTTCATCCAAAGATTGAAATGATACAAATTATACATGGAGTGGGGGTCTTTTGTTTGTTTGTTTTCTAATTAGTAGAAAAGGTAGTTTTAGTAATGCCCATTCACTCAAAGGAGGGGGGGTTGTTAAATCTTTGTGTTTTTGATGAATGGCTTGTACACTGAAAAATAAATTGGACGAACTGGCATAGAGCTCAGTGAACATGAAATCAGCTATTAGAAGAAAGCTTGTGAACAAATTCTGAGGCAGATATGCATCTTTTGATTAATGCCCTATCAATCATCCACACGGCTACCTTAGGTACTCCGTGCTGTAATCATTCATGGTTGCCCTCAGAATCACTGGCAGAAACTATAGCCCTGCTGAAACCGAATATTATTTCTGATTTCTCCTGACTTACTGTGGGCAATGACTGTTTTCACCATGTTTCCGTTGGCCTTTTTAAAAGAAATTACAATGAATGAAAGGAGCATGCCTTCAAGCCCTGTGGAATTCTCTTAGGGTATTCTTAATGCTATTCAGCCTTAAATGGGCAAGCTAGTGTAACAGAAGGTTCTCTAAGAATAATAGTAATATAATCCCATTGAAGCCACCCTTTATGGGTTATAGTCAAAGAGACAAAAATGTAGAGTCACATTAATGAACAGAGTATATCTCTGGAATTACTTAACGTTGTTGAAATGGTTTGAATTTTGTCATTGTAATTATTTTATTCTCAGTTAATGTGCTTAGCAGCAATAGTAATTAACCCACTAGATTGGATATTTGCATGAGTTCTACTTTAAACTTTATGAAAACTCCTGTTACACAACAGGGTAGGAATATGAGAGTGTGTGTGTAAATTTATTTAACCGATTGTTTTTTAGAAAAGAATTTTCCATGAGTACAATTATTAGTTTTCCATGCATTTTCTAAGCCATTTGTTGAGGAATCAAGAGTCTTTGATTCTTTGAAGAGGATTTGACCCCTAACTATGCTAACACAAAGAACACGGTGGCCACTGGTTAGTAGGAATATGTAGAGGTAACAGTAACCCTTCCTAGGAACCGACTGTAGCCTGGGAATTACTGTCACTTAATAAAGTGGTTGACAGGCATTTGCATGCATAATGAGCTGTAATAGATACTTAATGGTGTTTAGCTGGGGGTGGGAGCTGGGCTCTCCCATTGGAATATTCCTCCATCGAAGCCCATTGATCACTGATTTCAGTGGGGAGAGGTTAATCCATCAGCTTCTGTAACCAGACGGCCCTGATGGAAATTCTTTAGGTGGCATTCTGGATGAACCAAGCTTTCCATCTTTACAAACAAATGAGTGATATGACAAGCAGGGTGTTCAAAACACATTTAACCAATTGATTTTCTTTCCTCTTGTAATAAGATCTGGAGACGTATGAAAGTGCCCAGTGTGAGCTAAGATGAAAGGAATTGCTTCATGCACGTGGGCACGGGGAACTCAGAGCCCTTGGAATACCATAAAGCATATAGTTAGTTACTCAGTCTGTTCTTTAAATAAAGTCTGTTATTGCAATAAGTTATTATTGAGCCAACGTCCTTTATTTCTGTTTTACAGACTCCTACTTTGGGGCTGTTGGGTGCATGTCTGCTTGCTCCCAGAAGGGTTCAGATATTGCCTTTCTTCCTCCTTTAAAGAGATGGCGTGATGTGGGACAGTTATATTAAGAGTTAACATGCTGAGAATATTCTGAGTTTGTCATAATTTCTGATGTCAGTGTGAGTAATACTTGTCCATCTTACCTCCTTCCCACCAACAGCCCTGCTCTGAGCTTCACCTACCCCTCTGCGCCCGTCTCTCTCCATATGCATCAACAGATCCTAAGCCGGCAGCAAAGCTTAGGCTCAGCCTTCGGACACAGCCCTCCGCTCCTCCACCCAGCCCCAACTTTTCCCACTCAGAGGCCTATTCCAGGGATCCCTACAGTTCTGAACCCTGTCCAGGTCAGCTCCGGCCCTTCCGAGTCTTCACAGGTGAGACAGGCGGCTCAATGTGCTGCTTAGCCATAGAACCTCATCAGTGTCTTGGCTCTAGAAGAATATTCTGTCTCTTTCTCTCTCCAAGGATGTGTTCAGTCTCTAGAATATGATCCATAGTGTCTTTCACCAGAACCATTTGCTTATGGGTCAAAAGCAGGCTGCTTGATAAAGCCCCACTCCACCCCACTGCCATCCATATACCACATGCGTTTTAGGTAGATTGTATGAATGCGTTTTTTTTTTTTTTTCATCCATCCACTGTCTACCCCCTCTACTACCACCAGGCTACAACGAAGCACCATGTGACACTCCATGGTGAGCACAAAACGGCCAGTCGCTGAATTCTTTTGACGCCTTCATATAGTTTGAAGAATTGATGTGCTCTAATTAAAGAACTTTACAAATGCTCTGTGATGGTCTCCCACTCATTAGAGTGCAGGGTCCTCGCTCTGTGAGACTTTAGAAGGTACAGGCAGTTGATATCCCTGGACTGGGCATGAAGAGCAGCCTCCTGAAGGTGCACTCCATCTTTGATTATGTCATCTGAATGGTCCTCAGGAAACCGACTTGGTCGGAGCCATTGCTCTGGGCCAGATAAGCTACTTTGTGTGTAGTCATGGGTTTTGTGTAGATTTTACGTCGAGCCCTATTGATTGATTGGAACCTAATGTTTATCTCTGGTCTTGCAACGTGACCAGCAGAACAAGCCCACGAG
This sequence comes from Zapus hudsonius, assembly GCA_004024765.1. Taxonomy (NCBI): domain Eukaryota; kingdom Metazoa; phylum Chordata; class Mammalia; order Rodentia; family Dipodidae; genus Zapus; species Zapus hudsonius. The sequence goes on along the minus strand of PVHP010013059.1, from coordinate 18,802 downwards.
TGAGTCTGCAGTGAGCAGCACTGGGGACCCGATGCATAACAAACGGTCCAAGATCAAGCCGGATGAAGACCTCCCTAGCCCAGGGGCTCGGGGACAGCAGGTACGATACCCAGGCTGTGCACCCCTTTCTACCTTCTCACGCTCGTGTCTTTGAGTCAGCTACCCCGCCCTTTTCAGACTGGTAGCATTTCTCCACATGTTCTTCTCCATTGCATTCTGGCCTTGGTCATACTCTTTTTGTATTCAGTGTAGGCTAATGAGGAAATGACTAAACTCATTTTGCTAGTTTGGAAGCACACGTGAGTAATGGAAGAACGTGCAGGTGCATGTCCTTGATAGTCCAGACACTTAGACATTTGGGCAATTGTAGTTCACAGTGTCAGTGGGTGGATTCATTCATTACCGACCACAGACATGGGCCAAGGCTTCAGTACATATCCCTGACCTTGGGCCTGAGTTACTAAACTCCTGGCCCAAGTTTAGGCTGAGGCAGAGCTTATGATGTTTTCTCATTGATCATATTCTTTGTTTCTTGGTTTGTTACTTTCCACCTGGCTGGAGAACCAGAAAGAATCAAGCCACAGCTAATTGAGGGCCTTTATAAGCTGGAATGTGCTTCTAGTTCACTTAAATCTGGCTCCAGTGAAGAATGTGCAAGTTATGACCAAATTACCATCTCTTACATTCCAGCGTTAGACATGACAAGGAGCTCGGTGAATGCTTTTCCATGAATCAGAGCTGAATGACAGTCCGAAAGGCCAGCCAGTCTAAACCTTTTTGTCATTGGTCTGCTTCATTGCAAACCTCACACTGCTTTAGCCCAGATTTCCTTGCAGGGAGAACTTTGAGGATGGGATTGAAGCAGTAAGTAACTTGAGTTTCTGAAGCCCATTGTTCTTAGTTTGCTAGACAACAACTTTGCTGATGACATCATACAGTCTTTGTCATCCTACCCTAGATCAGGACTCAAATCTACACACACACCTAGCTGTTTCCAGACTTCTGAAGAGTTTTTGGATTGCATTTACTATAGCTGTAATCCAAGACTAGAAAAGACCGTTCCTGGCACATGGGTTACTGGGTTCCTTGGGCTTGGAGCACAGCCGTCTCCTTAAAGACCAGAGGCTGAACCAGCAAAGTATGATCTCTTAAAAAACAGTTCACTAAGAACCTCTCACTGCCTCAAACATCAGAGAAAACCAAACTCTTACGCCATTTCCATGAGTTACAAAATATGCCAATAAGCTAATTTACTACAGAGAATTAAAGCAACTAAACAAAATAGTTGGGGGAAAGAATAGCTTTCCTTATGGGTTTTATTTTGTATGCTTTTTTTTTAAGATGTCATTTTGGGTTTAGCAATGTTAGGACAACAAGTTGGGCTTCAACTTTATTACTTATTTATTTATGCTTTTTTATCTTTATTCTGATTTAGCTTGCTATCTTGCATCACAAGTTAAAACTACCTCAAAAGGTGTGTTTGGGAAATCTGAAAAAATACTCAACAAATAATTTCAAATATTATACTTTCTCAATTCACAAAGCCTGGCGGGTAGATCTGGGCTTTCTTCTATTTCACTGAAAAATTGTGTTTGGAGGAAAAAAAAAAAACCTAAATCAGGTTTCTTCTTCTTTCCCACTGTCTGATTGTCCCCCTCTGTCCCGTCCCTTCACCCCCCTAGGAACAGCCAGAAGGAACAACGCTAGTCAAGGAGGAAGGGGACAAAGATGAAAGCAAGCAGGAGCCTGAAGTCATCTATGAGACAAACTGCCACTGGGAAGGCTGTACGAGGGAGTTTGAAACCCAAGATCAGCTTGTGCACGTAAGTGACCTGTGCTCAGGACCCAGGCTTCCCAACTATGCGACCTTTGTATGAGGTCAGCTTCTTTGACCTGCATCGAGTCAGGTTTCTCAGCTAGCAGCATTGTAAACTGGAGAGGCTGTATGACTTTCTGAGAATAAAGAAAACTCTGAGACACAGTGCTTGACCTGTTCAGTCAGCTAAAGCTTGGTGTAAAATTCAATAAAGTCTTCAATAGAGAGTGTAATGACTCTGATCCTGTAAGCCAGAAAACACTATTTTGAGTTAGCGACTTTGATGGTTATTGAGTAATAGTAAGCTGGACATGAATTATTATTAACCTTTTAGCCAAGTTTGAGTCCCCTCCCAGGACCCAGTAACAGTAGAAAGAATTGTAGAAATGGAGTGGGGGAAGCAATGTTGTGTGTTTTTCTCTTGCAGACCTCAAAGTCTAAGTGAGCTTCTCATTATTATATCCAGTAATTAGTACTTTGTGGCAGTTAACACAATTTTTGACGAGGCCAATCCTTATGGGGGTATAGTTTCATGGAAAAAATTGTGTGTTTAATGGTGTATGTTTTGAATTTGACCACAAGGTGGTCAAATTCAGAGTTCCACCTTCTCTTAGTAAATCAGGTCCAGATGTCTTTAACTTGGTGCCCTGTGTCAATTCAGATAATACGGTACGCCCACAGCCACCCATGTCTCCTTCTCCATGGCTTCATAGTGCTTGGCATAGCCTCTAAGGCCAGTGAATCTCCCCACAAAAGGCACCAAGAAGAACTGATGGACAGGGACATTTTCAACATCGGGGATACAAAGTTACGTCTCAGACAACTTCTGCACAGAAGCAGCGGATCCTGTTAAGACATTAAGGATGATTTCACCTGATAGTACTGTTTCTTAAGCGTCTCTTATAATGGAACCTGGCAGAAGAGTTTGTGGTGATTGCGTCTTTCCTTCATGTATGCATGCATACAAGAGACAGTGAAATCCAGCTAGTTTTTAGTGATGACTATATTTTAGGTCGTCTTTGATTTTTGTAACCCTTTTCCATTTAGATTAAACGCTAAGATGATAAATGCACAAATTTGTAATTTCCACTTTAGATGGGAAAGGGGTGGCATGAACCTGTGTTTTTATGTTGCTGCAAATTCTAACTTGTAATTCACTAAGGTTGCTTAGTGTTGGAATTTAGCTCTGGCTAAAAATTAGTGTGTTTCATAGGCTGTATGAACTCTTGAAATGTGCTTTTTGCATCTTAGCCCATTTCCGTGTCTTCTATCACACAGTATATTTGCATTGTAGTCTTAAATAAAACATACCAGGGTATGCAACAGAGCCTCCTACACCCATTTCTTTCTTAATCATGGAGCTTTGTAATTGTATAGGAAGAATTACAGATTCCTGAACACAGCGTTAAACTAAGTGAAGTGTTTTTAATTAAAGTATATTTCCAGATTTTTCCATGAACATAATTTAATGTTTTTTCTTTTTAATTTGATTCAATTATTATTTTTAAACCAAGTCTGACTTAATGACCCTTTATTTTTGTTGACTGTTTCAATAGAATCAGAAACACATTGTAATGCAAAGAGGGAAGAAAAATTGAGATTTTTTTTTTAAGTATGAGAACATATTCTCAAAGAGGAGCATATTTTTTTTGGAAAATCGGTCATTATATTTTCCCAGGAGTGCAGAGGTGCTCGTGCCGACATTATCAAATGAGAAGTGGTCTGGGAGACTTCTCTCCTCCACTGAAAATGAACTGGGCTCCTCATGAGCAGCTGGGTTTGTACTAACAACCTTTCCCTGCTTTTAGTGATATGAAGGCTTTTAAAAGTCAGTGAACATTGCAGGGATTTGTACTGAATTGTACTCTCAGTGGTGAATGGTCCTTAGGAGTACTTTTTAGGAAAGGCTGATTAAGCTGCCACCTGAGTAACCATCATGCTTATTGTATTGTGGGCAATCCTTTTAAAAATTAGGATTGTACACATAGGCACTGAATTTTGTTTTTAAATTTGAAATGAGATCAAAGAAATTCTTGTCAGGGTTAGAATAGAATTCAGTGTATTACCTTTCTGGTACTAGTTTTCGTCAGAGCTGAATTCTGTTAGAAAGCAAACTTAGCGAATTCCGAGTAATAATTTGCAGCAACATAAAAACACAGGTTCCTGCCACTCCTTTCCCATCTAAAGTGAAAATTCCAAATTTGTGCATTTCAATTGATTTTCCATTGCATAACACAAACACACCTTCCTGCTCATGAGTGTAGCTGGGAGCATTAGTGGTGGCCTGGTGCAGAATGGGGTGCTTTATAGTTTCTCGATTGAAGAAATAGCTTCTTCAAGTCTACCTAATTATTTTGGTGGCAGATGGAATAAATACTAGTTATGAGGCCCACATTTTTTAGGGACAGAGGGAAGCGTTAACCATTTCAGTTCCTGGAACTTTCCTGGGAGAGAATCGGTTGGATTTTCATGGCACGTACAAGCCAGCAGCAAGGTGTTAAACCATTGCAGTCTCTACCTTATTTATAGCCATGACCCGTTTCCCCCCCACCCCCTTACAGTTAATAGAAAGATTCATGATTCTTCATGGTTGTCTATCTAGTGTCTGACAGTCGCGACTGCCTGCTAAAGCAAGTCACTATCTATAATTGATATCCTTCTGTGGAATAGGGTGCCTGCTGCAATTGAAGGGCTTTGCTGAAAGCTCTTAAATCCTGACAAGTTCTCCCCTTGTTCTGGTTCAGTCGCTGAGCTGCACGGTTGGAATTCCAGACTTATTTGAACTTGGTGCAAAAGGGAGACATGTGTTTCACATTAGCAAATCACGAAGTTGAAGAAGAAAATTAGGAACTCTGCTGACTGCCTGCCAGGCACTCTCATTTCCAGCGTGATACACTCCACGTTCTCCTGAAGAGATGACTTTGTCCGTTACTGTCTGAACAGATGAGCTAAACGTTGCCTTTTCCTTTTCCTCCCGTTTGCCTCGCACCCCATTCTTTTGCAGGATGCATATGGGGCTGTGGGGGCTTTTAGCCCAAGGGTGTTGATGGAGTTTTCTTCCTGCTAGATCATCATAATTGGACCTCCTTGCTCCGAAGCTCCTACTAAATTTACCATAGATTTACTTTATGACTGGAGCTAAAAAACTAAATTAGTGTTTTGGATAACCAGATTTTTGTTGGACTTTGTTTCTTTCTTGGAGTTAGGTAAAATAGAAGTCAATAAATGTGTGGATGGAGAGCCATGGAGATGGCCCAGCAGTTACAGGTGCCTGCTTGTAGAGCCTCACAGCCTGAGTTCAGTTTCCCAGTTCCCACATGGAGCCAGATGCACAAAGGGCTGTGCGTGTCTGGAGTTCAGCAGCAGTGTAAGAGGGGTATGCTCATTCTTCCTCTTGCTCTCATAAATAAAATAAATAATTTAAAAAACCCAAAAGGTTTGTGTAGTCGGAAAATTCATTGTAAGTACGTTTAAGATTGCGTCTTGCTTTTCATTAATACTGACAATTTCACACAGGCATATAATGTATTTTATTCACATTTACCTCCTCTGTATGACCTTCCCTTGTCCCCTTCCCTTCCTGTTGAGCCCCTTCTTTCCAGCTGCTCCTCCTTCTGCTTTGAAGTCTTCTTTTAATTTTGTTCTTGAGCAGGATTGATAAGGATTGTTTGAAAGAGCATAGGTGGAGTATTAGTTACCAGAAAATAGATGAAGAAAACGGCTACGCCACTGATGAAAATGTCTCCCCTTCCCCAGCAAACATAAGGGCCCAGTCTTGTGCAGGTGTTGTGATGCAGGTAACCATAGCTGCTGTGAGTTCACGAGTATAGCGTTTTCCATTTGCATCCATTTTCCTGTATATTTCATAATTTCAGTACCACATCTTCATTTTCCAGTCTTCAGTTGATGGACATCTAGGCTGATTCCATTTCCTAGCTATTGTGAATAGACTAGGAATGATCATGGATGTGTGTCTCTGTAGCAGGATATTGAATCCTTTGGGCACATGCCCAGAAGTGATACAGCTGAGTCAGACGGTACTTTTATTTTTTTCAGCTTTTTGAGAAAACTCCACTCTGATTTCGGGTCTGTGTGTGTGTTTTATTTTTATTTTTAACTTTTTATTGACACACTATAACATGATCATAATGCCTTCCCACCTCTCCTTTCCCCTCCAAATCCCTCCTCCACTGAATCCCTTCTTGCAACTAATCTCTCTTCTATTTTGATCCCATCAATTCTTTCCCTCTCTGTTATGCATGAATTTTAAGATTGTTTCTGTTTCTATGAAGAGGCAATTGGAATTTTGATGGGGATTAGGCGGAATCTGTAATTACTTTTGTAACTGAGTCATTTTCACAGTATTGATTTTTTGAATCCATGAGCATGGGAAGTCTTTCTGTATATGTGAGTCTTTTTCAATTTCTCTCTTGACTGTCTTGAAATGTTCATCATGGATGTCTTTCACTTCCTTGGCTTGGTTTACTTCCAAGATACTGTTTCTGGTACAATCACGGATGCAATCGTTTCTCAGTATGTTTGTCATTGATGCCTATGAAGGCTATTGCTTGTTATGTGTTGATGTTTTGTATTGCCACTTCGCTGAGAGTTTTCTGGTGGAGTCTTTGGGGTCTCTTAAGTAGAATCATATTATCTGTGAAGAAGGATGCTTTGCTTCATGTTCCTTTATTTGCTCCTCTCGTCTTGTTTTTCAAAGACTTCTATTGCTATATTGAGTAGGAGTGGAGAAAGGACACCTTTGTCTTGTTCTGAGTTTAGTGGAAAGTGCTTTGAGTTTATCTCCGTTTGTACATAATGTTGACTTTAAGTCTGTTGTAGTTAACTTTGATTATGTTAATATGTTATTTCTCTTGCCAGTTTCTTCAGGTCTTTTATCATGAATGAATGTTAGATGTTGTTACTAACCTATTCAGCATCTATTGAGGTGATGACGGTATTTTGTCCTGGAGTCCATTTATGTGAGTCCATTATGTTATATTCATTGATTTGTCCATGTTGAATTTTCCCTGCATCTCTGATCATGATGAATGAACTTTATTATAGGTTCCTATAGTTGGTTTGCTGGTATTTTGTTGAGAATTTTTGCATCTATCCATCAGAGAAATTGGTCTGTAATATTCTTTTTTTAATAATGTCTTAGTCTGCTTTAGGTATTAGGATAATATTGGTTTTATAAAATGAATGTTTTTTTTATTTTTCATTTTTTGATTTATTGTCTATAAAGAGTTACATTATTTAATGGGCAAACAATGATTTGTTATCCCCCAGTTCCCCAATGCCCCTCTTCCCCATCCTCACTCAACTGGATGTCCTCATCCGTGGGCAGTCTGGATCAGTCCTTGGAGCAGGGGACCATGGATAGCCTAGGAGTCGGCCCCATTCCACAGGCCCTAGTATGTTGTTACAGAGGGGGGCCATGACTCTGGGTATTCTCCCCCACCAAGGCTCTCACAATCTTTTGTCCCCCTCTTCTGCTCAGTTCCCTGAGTCATGGTGGGTGAGTATTAAGGCTGTTCTATTGTTGAGGACTTAGGGGTCTCTATACTTCTGCTTTAGATTGTGTAAAAAATCATTGATGTCTGTCTCACTGGCTTATCCTGTGTTGACTGATTGGCTGTGGCTATGGGTCACTTGTTCATCTCATCATTCTCTGTGGGGTTCCATATGGATCCTCCATGGTATGTCTGGGTATGTCTTGCCAGGATGTCAGCTATTGGCCTGTGGTTCGTTGGTAGGGTTGGATGAGCTCTCTCGCTGCATTCTGAAAGATACAAACAGAATCTCCATCGGAGAGTGATATCAGTATAGGTTAACTGAGATACACATTTCTGGATTAGCTAGATTCTACATTTAGTAGCCTCTCCGTCAATCACTCACATAGTGCATCTCTCCTTGAGGGCCCCAGAGTCTGGCTCCCAGTGCATATCGCCCTAAATCCCCAGTTCCAGTTAAGGGCTCCCTCTCACTAAGTGGAATATTTGGCCAAATTTAAAAGCTATTGATTGCCTCCCCCAGGCTTTGGCTCCTCCATTGCACAAGTGCTCCATTCCTGGTCCGCTGGTCTCTCCCAGTAGGAAGTGTAGTCAGCCTACTCATGGCAGCGGACTGTGTTTCTATAAAATGAATTTTGTAGTGTCCCTTCCTTTGCTGTTTTATGGAATACTTTGAGAAGTATTTGTGTTCTTCTCTAAAGGTCTGGCAAATCCACCTGAAGCTGGACATATTTTTTTGTAATTATTATTATTATTATTATTATTATTATTATTATTATTGCTTCAATCTCACTGCTTGTTATAGATATTTTGATTATTTATCTCATCTTGTTTAATTTTGCTAGGTCATCTTCATCTGGAAATTTATTTGTTTCTTTTAAATTTTCCAATGTCGTCAAGTGAATGCTTGGAGGTCGTTTTTATTGTTTCATAACTTGTTATTACTCACTTTAGAGTACTCTAGTGTCATTAATTTGGGTCTTCTTTCTCTTTGTTTCAGTTAGTTTTGCCAAGGGTTTGTTGATCTTGCTTATTCTTTCAAAATATCCCAGCCTTTTGTTTTATTTATTTTTTTCTGCCACAATCTTAATTATTTTCTTTCCATCTGCTAATTTTGGCTTGTTCTTATTTCTCCAGAGCAAAAATAGCACACCATTAACTTCTTTGAGATCTTTTGGATAATGTAAGCAGTTATAACTATAAATTTCCCTCTTTTGACTGTTTAAATTATTTTCCATATGTTTCGGTTTGTTGTATTTTCATTATCATTTGATTCCTAGAATTTTTTAATTTTCTTCTTGATTTCTTCAATGACCCATTTATAATTCATTGGTTGTTTAATCTCCATGAGTTATTCTGTGTTCCTTAGTTTCTCTTGCTGACTTATAGTTGTATTCTATTGTGATCAAATAGAATAGAAGGAATTAATTTTCCTGCATTTGTTAAGATTTGGTTTGTGTCCAAATACATGTTGTATTATAGAGAAAGTTCCGTAGGCATCAAAACATTATGTATAAAATAAAACAATTTGGATGAAATGTCTGTTAATTTGTTCTGTGATATCATACAATCCAGATATTTGTCTTTTTTTTTTTTTGTTGTTGGATGACCTGTAAGTCGGTGAAACTAGAGTATGGAAGTCAGCCACTACTATATGGCTTTATATCTAGTTGTGTCTGTTTTATGTAAACATTGGGTGTACCTATGTTGGGTGTGTCAGTGATTAGGATTGTAATAGAAGGGACTTTCTTTATCTCTTCTGACTAGTTTTTGTTTATCATTTATCTTTTCAATTGTGTTCTTGCTCCATTCACTTTATACCATCTATTTCATACCATTTTCTTTTCACCTGAGGTAGTTTGTCTGCTTTTAATGGTGAGGTATGTTTCCTGGAGGCAACAAATAGAAGGGTCCTGTCTTTTAATCCATTCTCCTAGCATGTGTGTGACCATTTATATTGGATATTATTGAAAGGTCTGTATTCCTGCCGTTTTTGTTGATTTTGTGGTATTGGATGTTCCCTTTTCTCTCTTGCTCAACAATAATTCAAGAATGGTTTATTCTTTCTTGTGGCCTCAAAGATGTGTTTGTCTTTCTCTTTAGTTGGAAAGATTTCAAGTATCTTCTATGAACTGATTTAGTGTTCATGAATACTTAGTTCCTGTTTTTGTCCTGGAAATTTCTTCTTTCTCCTACCATTCCAGATAGCTTTGTTGAGTATAGTAGTCTGTGTTGGTAGTTACTGTCTTTCAGAACGTGAAATACATCTTTCCAAGCCCTCCAAGTTTGTGCTGAGAAATCTGTTCTTATTCTAATGAGCCTCCCTTTATAAGTGACTTGTTGCTTCTCTCCTGTGGTTTATAATCTGCTTTCTTCTATATGTGCAATAGTCTAATTATAATATCACTATGGAGGTTATTTTCTCCTGGTTTTGTCTATTTGGTATTCTAAATTCCTCCTACATCTCTTTCTGTAAGTTTGGGACATTTTCTCTCATTTTGCTGGAAATGTTTTCCACCTTTACATTGAGATATTCCTATGCCTACAATTCTTTGATTTCATTTCTTTTCAGCATCCCAAGTGCCTTGAGTGTTCTACTCATACTTTCTTATTAGTTCATCTTTGTCTTGTTATAATGTCCTAGTTCCTCTAACTTGTCTTGAAGTATTTCATTTCTTGGAGCCACTCTATTGGCAAGACATTCCACAGAGGCTTTTCTTAACTGACACCTGCATTTTATAGAATACCTTTTATATTTTGTATCAATCTATTTCATTCAGCTAATTTTTTTAAATTTTTGATGTGTGTATAAGTATTCCGCTGGTTTCATTCAAGAGCTTGTTTTTTTCTCTGATTTCTTCACAATAATTTTCTCATTCTTTTCAGTTCTCTGGGATTTCACTGAATTCACTCTTACTGGAGGCCAGTACTGCAGGATTAGCAATTTCTGGAGGAGTTATATTGCCTTGACTTTTCATGGTTTTTATACTCCTGGATTGGGGTTTATGCATCTGGGATTATTTCATTGTTTTTTTTTTATCAACTATGCTCTTATGCACTTAGGTCAGAAGTCATATCATTGGTCTAGGAGGTCACAGTGCCTGGGTCAGCCTCTGTTTACTACTGCCGAGTAGAATATTAACTGCAGGAGCAACCACAGCCGTGTTTATGCCTACAATGCAAATATCATACTAGCCACCTAACAACTCTGGTCCTTTTGCCTTTATTCGTTTTTGTAGTGTGTTTCTGTCTTACCTCCTCAGTCTTCTCTTAGATTAACCTAGTGCTGCTGGTAGATGGGGGAGGAAGGTTGTGACATGTTGTCCAGTGGTTTCCTTGAACCTTAGCTGTTCTGACCCTGCAAGGCCAGTATGTATAAACTGAAACACTTTCCAGTATTTTCCACTGTTCTCACTGGCATATGGCTGGTGTAGACAAGAAGCACTTCCCTGTGGCCAGCGCTCTTTGGTTCAGCTTGGCATGCAGATGTATCCTGATTGGCACAGTGGCTCCAACCTGCTTCCCAGGAGAACTCACCATGATTAATAAGTTCATTTGCAGATCTAGCCTCTTATAGGAAAAGAGCCTATTTTATATTACCTTGCTTTTTTTTTTTCTTTCTGGGTTTCATTGGTGAGGCTTCTAATCCACCAGCTTACCTTGACATCTCCAAGCTTACATTTCTTATTGATCTGTCAAAATCCAAGCCTTTACTCTTTCCCTGATTTATGAAGGACTCAGATTCCTATATTTCCCAGTAAGCTGAAGGTCCACAGTTACTTCAGTTCGAAGTTTGCCAGGCTCTGGTTACTGTGTATCATATTACAAAAGATACAAATCTTAACCATCAAAACCACTCAGTAAGAAAGCCTATCTGCCGTTGCTGTTCCTTATGTGACTTGGCTTAACTTGTGTTGAAATGTAAAGATCAACCCAGTGTTCAGATCTCGCTGAAATCTATTTCTCTCTCATGTGGATTTTGTCCTGGAAGGAAGTTCTGTTTCTGAGTCTTTGATGGTTGTAGCCTATGAAATCTGCCTAGCATGTGGCACACATTCATCTCAAGTTCTCCAAACTCTGTGCCTTTGCCACTGAAAGTCACCGTGTCTCCAACAAAGTGTTCTGAAGTTTTGGTTTTTTTTTTTTTTTTTCAAAGGAAGGGAAGGAGTAAATAATAAGAATGTGGGTCTCAGAGTATAGTCACTGCTGCTGGGGGCTGCTGTACTTAGAAATACTGCCAATGAGATCCGGGGAAGACAGTAGTCACTTGTCACTGTATGGCTGAAGTTTGTACACTTTAGCTCTGTACTCGCTAGGCAATATATAATGCATTTAAGATCTTCCCCAGCAGTCTTTAAAAAGTCAAGTTATCCTTTTCCAGTTTTATGACTCAGGAGGATGGTGCCTTGGCGGTTACATTGGGGTACAGTGCCTTCTCCCTATAGTGTTGAACAGTGGAGAAGGCGAGATGTATTTTCATAGCACTCAGCTGCAGCTGGGTGGCATTTAAGGTGATGTCATCCTCCATTGGTTTCTTTTAGGCTTGGTGTCGAAAATTCCCCTTTTGTTGAGTGATTTCCCACCTACTTGGAGTTTAAATCCTTCCATATGCTTCAGATTCTGATCTCAAAGCATGTTGCAGTTCCCTTTATCCAAAGAAGGCTGTTAGAATCACCTTTGCTGCCATTTGGAAACCCTGTACATTGGGAGCATGACAACAGGGGAATTCTTTGTAATATTGTTGAGATTTAGATATGAATAAAGCATGGTTTATTTGGGGAAGAATTGATGTATCTGTAGGAACATGAGGAAGAGTCTGAAGAATGAAAAAAATTTTAATACCATGATCCTAAATTTTCATTTTGCATGTTTTTTTTCTTCCCTGATTTTTGATCCCTTTGCTAATGTTTTGGACATCTTTACCCAAAAGACAATTAGGTTTAAGATATTTTAGGTGTCCTGTGTAGGAGGCAGAAAGGTGCACTCAAAATTCTCAAATGAAAGAGTAGAGATGTTTACCTTTTCCCTTAGTCAGTCAGCTTAGTTACAATTATTTGGAAGCATGTCATGTGAAATGCAGAGCAAGAACCACAAGCTTCAATCCTCTCGCCAACCTTTCACCTTAAAGGTCATTTTTTTTTGAAGTTGCTGACTGAAGTGCACCTGCAGAAATTGTTCCCATGAAATTAAAGCAAGGCCTGGGCCTGTCTGCTATATGACCCACTGCTGAAACACCCCTAGGCCCAGCTGGATTTCTGAGTGGCAACCCCATCTCTGCTTTGACTCTTGGGATGACCTCCGGGGAGCCATTTGACCCTTTTGTACGTTGTTTTCTCACTTATCATACTGTGAAACAGCCATGAAAATAAGCACTGTCCCTTATGTCCAAGGCCAAGCAAGAGATCACACGCAGTAAGCCTAATAAGAAACAGACAGACCGTCTGCAGAGGTCATTCTGACTCTCATTTTGTGTGTTTGTTCTTGCAGGGTTAATCATGGGAAGGAGTGGGCAATGATGCTGTTGGTCTTGGTGGCTTCTGTGTTTGCTATATGACTGGATGTGCCCAGTCAGAAAGAGGAGATAAGGAAGCAGAAAAGTGCAGTAATATTTTAGCCTTAATTAGCACAAAAATGATGCCCAATAGATGCGAGTGAGCCCGTTATAAAGGAGAGCAATGTAAGGCTATCCAGAGGCTACTGTGCATGTATGTGTGATACGCATCAGGTACCATGGCATGGTTTGGGTTTCTGTGCAAATTGGCGGTGTTCAGGTTGCAGTGACCAAGGGAAATGAATGATTGTCAGTGTATGGAACTCTCTGAGGATGAGAGCAGTCTCTGGGTTCCTTCTCATTCTTGCTTGTACTATGCTGAGATTCAGAGCCTTGTCCTCCATGTGTTCTGGTATCTTGATGTTGTTAGTGATGTCCCTAAACCAAGGCACCTGGTCCTCAGCCTTGGGGTGGTCCATTTCTTGTTGTGGGTACCATTCTATATGTTAAAGATGTAGAGTAACACCTTTGGCCTCTACCTGCTTGATGTCAGAACTCCTTCACAATCAATGCCTGTCCACATTGTTGGTAGCCCCCTGAGAGGGAGGGCTGTAACATCTCTCCCCGCTGAACCATAAACATTTCCTTCTGCAGTGATGGTTTTGTGAAATTAAGATAAAAACCATTATTTAAAGCTTTACCCCATTCTGATGAACACCCTTTTCTTTCCTACTATTCCTTCTATTTAATGTATTTCTCGTTTGCCTCCTCCATTACCCATGATAACCTGTTGATGGGCCCAATATTATGCAGGTCTTGTACAGGTCATGATGACTGTAAGGTCATGACTATAATACCTACTTTGTGTCAGGAAGATGGCATTCTAAGCAGTCCTCCCCATCCTTTGGTTCCTACATTCTTTTTGCCACCTCTCCAACTGTATTGCCTGAGCCACTGAGATGTCTCATTTAGTGATGCACACTCCACCATCATATATTCTCAGCACTCTGACAAAGTTTTGAAACCCTCCAGGAGTAAATGACATCTGAAAAGAACAACTTTGCTAAGCACATGTGAGAACAGCACTTATATATAGGCATAAACATAAGTCTTTAGATGGCAATGTGGTGGGCATAAATATGTCCATGTCTGTAAGCAATAGTAGTAGGTCTCCCTGGAACTCATGGCAATCCTCCTAACTGTGCCTCCCAAGTACTGGGATTAAAGACATGCACCACCACACCCAGAGTCCCAGCTCTAGTTTTTGACTAGGTGTATAGTACCAGACATGGATTCCCTCCTATGGGCCGGTCCTCAAGTGCAATCTGGGTGTGGTTGGTTACTCCCCAAAGCAGTGATACCACTATGGCATTAGTGGGTATATCTTGCCTATCTGGCCAGTAATGCAGCTTGCAGAATCCGCTGCTTGGTTTACATTGCCAATGATTTTTTTTTCCCCAGGAGGCTGCATGCATTCGGCTTGCCAGCACTATGATCAGATGTAGTAATGATTAAAGAAAAATACCCCCTACAAATATACTTTATATTATTCAGATTAAAAAAGGACTTTAGGGCTGGGAAGATGGCTCAGTGGCTAAAAGTGCTTGTTTGCAAAGCCTGCTGACCTGGGTTCAATTCCCAGCTGTCCATGGAAAGCCAGATGTGCAAAGGGGACATGCACCTGGAGTTCATTTGCAGAGGCAGGAAACTCTGGCGTGCCCGTTCTTTCTCCTCAGAAATAAATAAACAAATATCTTAAATAATAACATTAAAAGATGTTCTTACTTGATTCCGAAATCTGTGCCTGTCATGGTAGCTTGAGCCTGTGTGTCAATGTGGAGGTGCGGTGAGCCCCTATGTAAATGTAGGGTGCTGTGTGTGTGTCTGTGTGTAATTGTGGAGGTGGGGTGAGCCCCTGTGTAGATGTGGGAGTGACGTCAGCCTGTTGTAAATGTGGAGGTGGAGTGAGCCCCTGGATAAATGAGGGGGTGGGCTGAGCCCCTGTATGTATGTGGGGTGATGTCAGCCTGTGTGTAAGCGTGGAGGTGGAGTGAGACCGGAACCTGAAAGTTGCCCTCTGACTGCCGCATGAACATGCACACAGATAAACAAAGACTAAATAAATAAATAAAAACAATATATAATAATAATAAACAGTTTGAATGACAAGCACTTTCTCCACTGAGCCATCACCTCAGCTGCTCTTATTATAGTTTTTAAAACATATTTATTGTCAGTAATTAGATACATTGTATGAGCAAGTCTTGTGGTGGTACCTCCATTTCCTTCCTCCCTGTCCCCAACCCGCTGGGGGCCCTCCTCAGTGGGCATCCTGGACCAGTCCATAGAGTAGGGGTTATGGATTGTACAAGAGGTGGCCAGTTTGATTCTTTGTGTGTTAATCGGCTTACACTGTAATAGCTTTCCATGTGGCTTTTTCTTAGTTTTCTTCGACCCTTCCCCACCTCATGCTCTCTCCACCACCACCCCATCCCTGCTTGAACTTTCACTCCCACTACCTCCCTTCTACTTTCAAAACATGTGTGTCCTATTGTCACGTTGTTAATTGATTTCACAGGAGTAGCCTGAGATAGTATCATGGAAAAGCTTTATATATAATATTACACATAAGAAAAACTGAAATTATGGGAAAACAAGCTAATTAACTGAAATAAACTGAAGGATGGAAAAATTAGTGGCATTTTAAACATTAGTTTTATTAAACAGTATTTCATTGACTCTGTGATGAATGCATACCATGTGGGCTGCTGACCCTACCTGCTGAGGTACACCACCACCTGGTGGCTCCTGCACAAATTACAGGCATAGTAGAGAAGGAAAAGTGTCAGACCTGAGGAGTTGAGGTTGGGAGCAACCCAGAGAACAAGACCTGAGAGGTTGAGCTGATGTCTGCACTGTTGAGTAAGGGGAACTCTCAGGGCAGGCTGTTTGAAGCAGTGTGGATTATATAATCAGGGAAGTAAGGAAACAAGGTCAATGGGCAGAGGAATAAATGGAAGAAAAGTCTTATGGAAGTTGGATGTTTAAAATAGGGAAAGAGGGCTGGAGAGATGGCTCAGCAGTTAGGGCATTTGCCTCCAGTGCCTAAGGCCCTGGGTTCAATTCCCCAGGACCCACATAAGCGAGATCCACGAGGTGGTGGCCCTGGTTATCTATCTATCTATCTATCTATCTATCTATCTATCTATCATCTATCTATCTATCTCTGATTGAAAATGAATAAATAAAATAGTGAAAGATTGTTGCAGCAAGGTGTTGGGTAGTCTCTGCTGGGAAGACAACAGAAGGGAATTAATAGTACAGAGATATTTATTTATGAGTATGGCTGACATATTCAAAGGCTGGGTTAGAATGATTCATTTTATGCATTTGTTTGAATATGGAAAGCATCTCTCTTTCTTTTAAAAAATGTTTATTTATATGCAAGGGAGGAGAGAGATAGTGTAGGCATGCCATGGCCTCCAGCCACTGCAAACAAACTCCAGATAAATGCTCCACTGTGCATCTGGTTTGACATGGGACCTAGGAAATTGAACCTGGATGGTCAGGCTTTGCAGGCAAGCACCTTAACCACTGAGCCATCTCTGCATCCCCAGGAAAGCATCTTCCTGAAAGGCAAAGGGCAGTAGGAAGTGAGATTCAGCAGATGGGATGGGATCGCTGGACTGAGAGCCTAACTTCTGTTCTAGATGGAGTCAGATGGTCCCAGAAGCTGTGAGTACTATGCATGGAAGAGAGCAGGGATGTGGTGGGGAGGGCCATGAGTGAGACCTGCAGTGGGGATTATTTCCCATTACCTATAAGAACCTGGAAGCCAGTTTGGAAATATTTTAGCACTACATGAGGCTGATGTGGTTGTACATGATACACAGAGTGGAGGGAGACTCTTCCTAGATGGCTGGCTGAACGCCAAGGAGTTGGTTTTGTCCGTGGATTGAACTCTTCTCTCACTCACTTGGGCCCATTACTTAAGGGCCTTGAGATTCTGTTGTTTTTCTTTAAAACTGGCTACTCAGGATTTAGAGCAGAGAATTACTTTTGATAATTTTTGGAAAGTGTATAATAGCCATGTGCCATAGAGCACATTTCTTAGGGCCAATAAGGGTTTTCGAGGTTATTGTTTTGCCTTAAATTCTTTTTCTGGTTGGTTTACTATATTTGCCTCTATGAGCTCTGAGAGTGTCTTTCATTAGCACCTCAGGATTCCAGTGGGTTCGACTGGAAGACACTTAGCTGCCTGCTCCTCCATTCTTATGAATGAGCTTGGCTTGTGCTCCCGTGTTCTGGGAGTGCTCCAGGACAGACAGGGAAGTCCTCCTGGCTCCTGGGCAGGTCTTCCTGGAGGTGGTGGGTTTCTCACACAGCTTCCATAGCGAGTACAGCACGATCCACAAAGGAAGCATGGCTTCACTGTGTCCCTCCTAGTGTTTAGGAGAGATAAACTTCAGTGGAGTCTGAGGACCGAGCCGTTTGGCTTCTGGCAGCCGCTTTAATTGGTAAAATGCAGATTTTATTTTTTCTTGATCAAGAGGGGATTATTCTTGTTATCAGCCCACAGCATCTTATTTCAAGATGAAAAGGCTTTACGGAATTACAGATGCCAGTGCTTGTACAAAGGTTTTTTTGGCAATTGACAACTCAAAGAGAAAGTATGATTTATTAGCCTGTAATGGCTAACCCTGAGCAATGGTCTGGTTCCTCTGATTGTGAAATTGCTTGTGTGAACTGCCTTTTTATGCCACTCAAGCCCCAGGTTATGCAAATAAACGTGGAGGATACATTACATATAATGGCATGGGGTGGGGAGAATAGAAGGTGGGGGGAGCAAGAAAGGTGGCCGCTGAAATCCATCTTGGTGGTTCCTTTTACAGTAGTTTGGCTGATAAGCCAGCAGAGGAAAGATTAATAACGAGGCTTGTCGCTATCAGTACCTGTTTGTCGATTCTCTGTAACTGGGCTGTCTGTTCAGCATGGAAATTATTGATTAAATAAAAATTGCTATTAGATTGTGATGTGATCCATAACCACAGACAATGGCGGACATCCCTCGTTCAGATCCTCGGCCATGCATCAAGTTGTTGCTTTTTTTCCCTTGCTGTAATTTATATTGTGCTGACACTTGGGCTCATTAAGTTTATCCTTTCTGCTTGAGGCATGAGCCGAGTCACCACTGGAGGAAGCGAGCCCGAAGGCGGGCGGGGAAGAGCCTGGGCAGAGGCCTATTGCTCTGTTCTCTGGTCTGGAGTGGGGTGGCTTCAACTTTTTCACTTGTCACCCCTTTTGTGCTCAAGAAACTTTTATGCAAGCCAAGTATACAGATATATCAAATAAGTACACAATTCAGACATCTGATAATAAATGACAAAGTTATTTTAAAACAAACCTTTGATATGGATATAATTTTACCATTTATTAAATCTAGAAGTAAATATGTATATTAATAAGATGAATGTATTTATTTTTGCATAGTCAAATTTTGACTGAATATTTGATACTGAAAGACACAGAGCATCTTCCGTGGTTTTCAGAGTTAATATTTTGACTTTATAACCATCAGTAGAGAATGTTGCTTTGCATGCATATATGGTACAAAGCAGCAGAAGTTATGTTAAGAACGATTTCATAAATTGTTAGCAATTCTGTCCTGATCCCATACCAAAATTCATTTAATGATCTTGATGAAACTAAAACAGCAGTTTTCAAAATCATACCTTCTGACACAATCCAATCCAAAGATAGACCAATTCGACATATTCTGAGTAATAAAGCCATTATTCGTATAAGAGCAGAAGTCTTTGGAGGTATAGTAAAGCTCTGTAGGCTGGAATAGGCAGTAGTCTTGAATCTGAGCTGAGCTGTTTCAGGCATCATTGGTTGTCACCATGTGGTGTGCAGGCATGCGTAGTGACCAGTGCAAGTGTTTAGGCTCAGAGCGAGGCTGCAGTGAAGCTGTCCAATGCA
>PVHP010013058.1:0-41701 GCA_004024765.1 Zapus hudsonius | reverse complement strand
TAAAGGAGAGAAAGAGAGAGAGAGAGAGAGAGAGAGAGAGAGAGAGAGAGAGAGAGAGAGAGAGAGAGAGAGAGAGCGCACCAGGGCCACCACCTTGTGGGTCTGGCTTATGTGGGTCCTGGGGAATTGAACCCGGGGCCTTAGGCACTAGAGGCAAGTGCCTTAACCGCTGAGCCATCTCTCCAGCCCTCAACATTTCTTATACTTAACATTTTATCCTTAGTGGTGCTTAGGTTGTGTTTACTTATTTCCTCACACATTATTTTTCAACATGCTTCTCACATTACGTTATCATTATTTTATCATGTCTATTAAATTTGTTATTATTTATTATTTCACTTAAAACACTCCTCACAGTTACCTCAGTGCAGTCATGCAGGGGGTTTTCTGGGTCATCCTCTGGTAACAGATTGGCTGTGTTGAGGGCTGAAGTCTTGCAGAACCTTTTATGGGGCTGGTCTAGAAGCAGGGCCTGGTAATGGGTTGACATCCAGCATTCAGGGGTGCCTCTTGAAAGGGCCTCTATGGAATGGGGAGCAGTGAGGAGGAGTTCCTGCCCCAGGATTAATTTATCAGCCTCTTTTAATATTACAGTCGCAGTCACAGCCTATAGTCAGGCTGACCATCCAGCCAAGACTGAGTCAAGTCTTTTGGACAAATAAGCTACAGGCCATTTCCATGGCCCCAATGCCTGGGCGAAGACCCCCTTTGCTGTTCCTTTGAACTCAGCCACAAACGGGTGAGAGGGTTTGGTAACACCTGGGAGGGCTAATGCAGGGGCAGATCTGGAGCCTTTTTCAGAGTCTCAAAAGCTTCCTGTTCATTCTCAGTACATGTGAGAGATTCTGTCCCTCTGAGACTGGCATACAGGGGTTTGGCAATTTCTGCAAACCTCAAGATCTATAAGCAACAATAATGAACTGCCCGAGGCACTCACATACCCTGCTTTATGGTCTTCAGTGCAGGACTCTGTGATGGCTGAGATGCGGCTTTGAGATAAAGTACGCTTTCCCTTTTCTAGATTATAACCCAGGTAAGTGACCTGGGGCCAGCAAAGTTGGGCATTTTAGACAGACACTCAATACCCTAGGGCCTGGAATGTTTTCAGAAGTCTCTCCATAGTTCTTCTGCATTCCTCCTCTGTCTTGGACACAATAAGCAGATCCTCCACACATTGGAGTAAGGTGCTTTCTGGACACTTGTGGCAGAATTCCAAGAGGTCTGTACTCAAGGCCTCCTCAAACAGGGCGGTGAGTTCTTAAAACCTTGGGGCAATCTGGTCTTCCAAGCCAGTTGGACTGCATATCCTCCATCAGGGTCAGCCCATTCAAATGCAAAAAGAGGCTGGTTTATAGGTGCTATATAGATTTGTCTCCTGGGAAGCAAGAAACTCAAGAGAGTATAGGAGTTCGGGACTGCAGGGTGTATGCTTTCAACCTGCTTGTTGACCTCCTTAAGGTCCTGCATAGGTTGGTAATCCTGTGTCACATTCTTTTGGACTAGAAGCAAGGGTGTATTCCATGGTGAGCGACAGGGAATGAGAACTCCTGTCTCCCCCAGTCTATGAATGTGTTTTGCAATTCCTTGTTTAGCTTCCGACTCTTGGGGCATTGTCTAACCCCTACAGGAGTTGCCATGCTCAGTAATTGAACAACAATGGGGGGCGATGGCCACTAAGCCTGGGAGGTTATTTTCCACCCTTGCATGGGGGAATAGTTGTAATTTTTTTAAAAAATATTTTATTTATTTTCAAGCAGAGAGAGAGAGAGAGAGAGAGAGAGAGAGAGAGAGAGAGAGAGAGAGAGAGAGAGAGAGAGCGAGAGAGCACCAGGGCCACCACCTTGTGGGTCTGGCTTATGTGGGTCCTGGGGAATTGAACCCAGGGCCTTAGGCACTGGAGGCAAGTGCCTTAACCGCTGAGCCATCTCTCCAGCCCTGTTGTAATTTTTTAATAAAACATTTTATTTATTTATTAGAGATAGAGAGAGCGCATCAGGGCCTCCAGCCACTGCAAATGAACTCCAGACACATATGCCCTCTTGTGCATCTGGCTTTATATGGGCACTGGGGAATCAAACAACTTTGGTCCTTCTGCATTGTAGGCAAACTCCTTAACCGCTAAGCCATCTCTTCAGCCCTGTAATTTTTGTAAATACTCTGGGGTCAATTCCAAACCTGGCTATAAATGATATTCTTCTGAGAGGGGACAAGTCACTGAGATCTTAGTTGGAGCCTGGTTTGAACCTAAAATAAGGTGGGCTTCTTCTTCACCAAAGGAGATGGTTGCCCCTAGTTTCCGGAGGCGATCACTGCCCCATAAGGGGTATGGACAGACTGGTGTAACTAGGAAAGAGTGAGTTACAGTACCTTGTCCAAGGGTAAGAGGCTATCTTTTTGGTTGCACCCTGGATGGACAGCTGTTTGGATATTGTGGGCCTCATGGGTTTCTGCAGTACTGAATAACTCATGCCAGTATCTATAAGATAGCTAACAGGTTTGCTCCCAACTTGCATTGTCACCATGGGCTTCTGGGGACCCAATGAAATGGAGCCCTGGCCCCATTATTTTCCCTCTATTGGAGGATTTTGTGGCCAGTTCTTTCTTCCCTCATAGGCACACTGATCTTTCTCTAATCTTTTTCTCCATGACTACCTTGAAATTTTGTCTCTCTTCTATCATCTAACTTCCCTAATAGCTGCTACTATCTCCTTAGTAATTTCTCACTTTGCTTCTCCTTTGCTGTATCTCTAAAGTTATAAAAAACCTAGGGCTGGAGAGATGGCTCAGCAGTTAAGGCACTTGCCTCCAGTGCCCAAGGCCCTGGGTTCATTTCTCCAGGACCCACATAAGCTAGAATCACAAGGTGGTGGCCCTGGTGCATTCTCTCTATCTGCTTGAATAAATAAAATACTAAAAAAAAAAAAAAAACTCAACAAACCTATTGAAGCTGGGCGTGGTGGTGCACGCCTTTAATACCAGCACTAGGGAGGCAGAGGTAGGAGGATCACTGTGCATTCCAGGTCAGCCTGGACTAGAGCGAGACCCTACTTCGGTAAACCAATTAAAAAAAAACCTATTGAGCAATTTCTAATAACTAAGACCTGTTCATGCCTTCAAATCCTTCCAATTTCTGCAATTTTCTTCTAATATCTGGGGCCAACTACATGACAAAGGCAATATTTATAGCTTGCTGGTTTTCTGGGGCATCTGGGTCTATGGGTGTGAAAATCCGGTCTGAGAGGTGCCAGAAACCCAGTGGGTGATTCCTGAGGCTCTTGAATTACCTCACTTATCCTGGATAAATTTGTGGGTTTTTCTAGCTGTTGCTTTTATTCCTCGTCAAAAGAGTTTGGTGAAAGTGGTCCAGATGCTCCTTACTGTCCCTGGAGTTGGGGTCCTAATCAGATCTGGAGGGAAAGATTCGCTCTAGGTGATCCTCATTGTCTGCGAGTGAGGCTGCCTCTGGCCTGAGAGTGATCTTTTTACTAATTTAATTCAGTCTCATTCTTCTGCTGTGAATAGAGTGGACAGGAGCTGGTGACAACCATCCCATGTAGGTTGGTATGAAAAACTGTCTTGGGGTTGGAGAGATGGTTCAGCGGTTAAGGCACTTGCCTCCAGTGCCTAAAGCCCCCGGTTCAATTCCCCAGTACCCACATAAGCCAGACCCACAAGGTGGTGATCCTGGTGCTCTCTCTCTCTGCTTAAAAAATGAATAAATATTTAAAAAACTGTCTTAAGGAAACTGTTTAATGCCTGTGGTTTCTCAGAACAAGGAGGGTTCTGGACTTTCCAATTATAGAGATCACTAGTGGAGAAAGGAACATAAACCTTAAAGGGAGTATGAAGCACCTGGCACTGGCAGAGCTTCCCTGAGAGGAAGGAGCGAGCAGTTTGTTTCCCCAAGCATCTGCCCTTTTCTCTAAACAGACCCATCATGCCTCCCTGAGCACTCTTGCCTCATCAAACACAGATTTATCCGGTACAGGGGAAGGAGAGGCGGTGTTGTAGTCAGCATTCTAGTTGCTGCACAGAAAGAACCCAAACAAAAGTGGCTTGTGGAGGAACGGGCTTACGGACTCCATCCTGGCAGGGAAAATGATGGCATGAGCAGAGGGGTGGACATCACCTCCACCACAGCACTGCAAAAAATGGCAGGAAGGTGTGCCAAACCCTGGCAGGGAAGCTGGTTTATAACCCCCATAAACCCGCCCCCAACAACACAGCTCTAGTGAGGTTCTAATTCCCAAACTGCCATCAGCTGGGGATCATCGAGCATTCAGAACACATTTGTTTGTGGGGGTCACCTGGATCAAACCATGACAGGTGGCATCTGTATTAGAGGAGTTGGGGTCTCCACTCCCAGAAATTCCCTCATTCCTAAGGATGAACCTTGCTTGGCATATAAGGCAGGGGAAGATCGCCCTCTTCTGGAGGAGTTGAGAGGATTGGTTTTACTTTTGTTGCCTGGGCTAAAAGAACCTGAGAGCCTAGGTAAGTGTAAGTTTTGAGCCAAGGTGGGGGGGGGGGGTGTATAGAACTAAAAATAACCAGTGGTCAATGTAGGGAAATTGACCAGGGTGTCTGGGGTTGCTGGTAACCACCTTCCAAACAGCACCACCGTTTGGGCATTTAACGTTCCCTCACTCGGCCAGTCAACCTCTAGGGATGGCCATCCACATTAAGTTCTGAGTTTTCCTGAGGAAAAAGAAATGCCTGGGCTGGAGAGATGGCTCAACAGTTAAGGCACTTGCCTCCAGTGCCTAAGGCCCCAAGTTCAATTCTCCAGTACCCACATAAGCCAGACCCACAAGGTGGTGTCCCTGGTGCACGCTCTCTGTTTGAAAATGAATAAAGATTTATATAAAAAAAGAAATGCCATAAGATTCATCTACAAAGCCATCTTTGAAGTACTTACGCATGCACCTCAAAGGTGTCTTAGGGGAGCTTGCTGAGCCTCCTATAACTTACTTTCAGACAGTGTCAACACACACACACACACACAGTGGTCACTAGTCCAACCATTCCAGATAAAAGCAGTAAGCCTGGAGACGTCTTGCACATGCCTCTGGACACTGGAGTTAAGGTCACATCTGACCCTCTTGAGTTGTCCCACAAGTGTGTTAACTCAAACCAGACAAGCACATTAATGCTCTCACTTTGTTAGAGCTTGTTTTCAGATGGCACTAACTACTGGAAAGACTCAAGTCAACATAGGGCTAGAGAAATGACCCAGCAATTATAGAACTTGCCTGAAAAAACCTAAGGACCTGACTTCTATCCCCCAGTACCCACATTAAGCCAGATGCACAAAAGGGACACATGCATTTGGAGTTCATTTCCAACAGGCAGTGGCCCTAAAGCCCCCATTATCTCCCTTTGGCTTGTATTTTTAAAAGTCAACATAGTGCTTATGAAGTGACAGTGGAATGTTCAGTACTGAGACATCTCTATTACACCTTCCAAGGTTCAGGGTCCACAGCTGCAAAGGCAGGGTAGGATTGCTTATAATGCAATCTTCCAGACACAAAGCGGTCCATGACCTCACACTGCCTGATACTACCTGAGGGGGGATGATGGAGGGTAGATTTGAGAGAAGGAAAAAATAAAAAAAGACATGATCTGAGCTAAAGGCCAGCAATTGACTCATTTTTTTTTTTCCTTCCAGGTAGGGTCTTGCTCTAGCTCAGGCTGACCTACCTGAAAGTCACTATGTAGTCTCGGGGTGACGAACTCAGAACAATCCACCTACCTTTGCTTCCAGTGCTGGGATTAAAGGTATGCCCCATCATGCCAGGCGCTAACCCACATTTTTAATGGAAAAAAAAAAAAAAAAAAAAAGATTTAAAGACTATCTCACCCTAAAGGATCACCCCACTGGATGTTTACCCTGTCCTGAACACTCACACCTATCAAATCTTGTTCAACTTTGCAAATTACTCTAAAGCCAGTAAGAGCGCTTCCACTCCTTAGTTCATTTTGTCCCAATTTTAGCTTGGCTTCCTGTGTAGTTGCCATATTTTTAAAATCACCTGGGCAGAAATTATGACCCTGTTGCTCGGCAAATACATACATCCAGCATACAACACAAGACTATAAACTGAAATTTAAGCAGGTAGTGTTTGAAATAAACAAGGTAAGGTCTCCTCACTTAAGCCCAGGCTGGCCTTGAAGTCATGGAGACCCTCCTACTTCTGCCTCCTGAGTACTGGGATTTAAGGCCTGTGCCTTAAATGTAGTCTCAGGGTGGCCTTGCATGGTGATCCTACTACCTCTGCCTCTGGGATTAAAGGTGTGCGCCACCACGTCCGGCTTGAGTACTAGGGAATTGAACTCGGGGTTCTTAGGCTTAGCAGGCAAGCACATTAACCATTAAACCATCTTTCCAGCCCCTGGTTTGGTTTTAGAAACAAGACCTAACTCTGTAGTCCAGCCTGCTTCAGCCTATCAAAAGCTGGGATTTACAGGTTATGTTGCCACCACTTTTGGAATTGCAAAAGTTTAAATCTTAAGTCATTCTTTGTTAGACAAAAATCTCAGCAGGATAATGAGCAAAGGGCATACAAAGGACTTGTTATAAGGCACTTTATTAAAATAAAAGTGCTTACATCCCTTTAATGCAGTAAACTACTTCCTGAATAACATGGAATATTTAACAAATACTGTATATCAAATATGTCTACTGTAATAGGAAAACAGTGCTATTTTAATAAATTCACTCCTCACCTTTTTGCTCACCATGGTATTGCCTGTAGCACAGTATTGTAAGGAGTTTCTAGCCAGTATTCTGTAACTCCAACTGAAAATGCCACAGAAATCATAAACCAAAGCCAAACAAGAATGCCAGGTAATTTAAATTAACCAGACGTTTGAGAAAACCATTTTTATTATCATCACCACCAGCCATCTGTGCTGGACATGTACCAAATGGCTAGATCTTCTAAAGAACATCTACATAACATTTCTTTCATGTTTCAAGAGATGAAAATAACTGTACAAGGTTAAGTACAAAAGTACACAAGACAGCGGACACGGAAAAACCTATGTATGAGATTTCACCCCACCTGCAGCTTTAATATATTTGAAAAGTAGAATTCATGAACTAAAAAATATTCTCCTTCTATAGTCCTGTCAAGTTTAATGGAAGTGGGCTTAACCTGATTACAACACTAACACCAGTATCACTGATCTGATATTTACAAAAAATCGTATTTTTCAATAAATTAAAGTCAATGCAACACCCATGCAAGCTAGAGTGCTAGCTGTTTGGTGAACAAGGACCTGGCATTGGAACAAGAAGTCTATAAAGTCCCCTTGAAAGTATGATTTTTTTCAAACGGCATCCATTCCACGCATCGAAGATGTAAAACCCAAACCCATTCCTCTCTGTGTGTGGGTTTGTGATCTTGCCATTTCATACTGAGCATCAAGATTCCTAAAAACTTCTTCTTGTTGCTTCAAAGTCTTATAACTTTCTTCATCAACTGAGCTACATCCAGCTTCATCTTCACTCTACATAGTACATAGAAAATATTCTTAGTTACCATTTATAAATCATGTGTAAGGACAAGACAATTTTCTTTCTAGGTATGGGCACACACTTTAAAAGCATCAACAGCTGGACGTGGTGGCATATGCCTTTAAGTCTCAGCAATGAGCAGGCTGAGGTATGAGGATTGCCCCTCGTTCTGGGCCAGCCTGGGTCACAGAATGAGACTCCATTTAGGCCAAAACTAGAGGAAGACCCTGCTTAAAAAAAAGCAGCTATGGGGAGACCAGTCCAGGAAAGGCCAATGCAAATAACAAGCCAAGTATAAGATAAATATTTTTTCTTTTTGCTCCTCCTTCCTCCCAGGTAGGGTCTTACTTTAGCCCAGCAATCCTCCTCCTACCTTATCCTCCAGAATGCTGTGATAAAGGTATGAACCACCATATCTGGCCTAACTAAGTATTTCTTCAATGAAGAACCAAAGCCTGTAATAACCGAAGTCTGCGCAACTGGGGACCTTTCCAGGTTTAGCAGTCAAGTAGCCCAACCTGAATTTGAACCTGTTGTAATCCTCCTGCACCTGCCTTTGTAATCTGGGATTACAAATGTGTGTCCAGCTAAAATTTCATTTGTGTGTGAGTGTACATGCTTGTGTGTAGAGGCCAAGACAACCTTGGGTGGCCTTTTCAGGAATACTGTCCTACTTTTGAGACAGGGCCTAGCCTCAGAAGCCCAGAAACCGCCTGTTGGTAATTCCTCAATGCTGGGATTAAAGTATGCATCACTACCATGACATCCCCTCCACTAACATATATGTGGTATGTGACCTGAACTCAGAGATCCTCCTACCTCAGCCTCCCAGTGCTGGGATTTAAGGCGTGCACCACCACACCCAATTAGTGGCCATCTACTTTTTTTTTTAAAAAATATTTTTATTTATTCATTTTCAAGCAGAGAGATATGAGAGAGAGAGAGAGAGAGACAGAGAGAGAGACAGAGAGAGAGAGAGAGAGAGAGAGAGAGAGAGAGAGAGAGCGAGCGAGCGAGCGCACACCAGGGCCATCACCTTGTGGGTCTGGCTTACATGGGACCTGGGAAATTGAACCCAGGGCCTTAGGCACTAGAGGCAAGTGCCCTAACCGCTGAGCCATCTCTCCAGCCCAGTGGCCATCTTCTTTAATCCCTCTCCACCTTATTTTTTCTTCAGACACTGAACTTGGAGATCATTAATTCCACTAGATAAGCTAGTCAGACTCCATAAATAGACTTTTGTCTTTAACTCCCTAGGACTGGAAGTACAGGTGCTAGCCCTCACATCTTTTTAAAACCTGAGTGCTAGGGAATCTAAACTCATGTTTTCAAGTACTTTATTTATTGAGCAGTTTTGACAGGCCCATAATTTCATTTACTATAAAAGTGTACCTAGGTGCAGGACATGGTGGTGCAGGACTTTAATCCCAACATCTGGAAGGTAGGAGGATTGCTGTGAGCACAAGGCCAGCCTGCGCTAGAGTGAGACCTACCTTGGGGGGATGGTAAAGTGTTCTGGAGATGGCACAGTGGTTGAAGGCACTTGTTCACAAAGTCTGATAGACTGGATCCAATCCCCCAGTACCCATGTAAGTCTATAGTGGACAAATGGCACACGAATCTAGAACTTGTCTGCTGAGGCAGAAAGCCCTGGCATAGCCTCTCCCCCCACAGCAAATGAAAAAAAAAAGGACAACTCACCTTAATACCCATTAATTTCCTAAATTTGACATTTTGGTCCTTGTTTCCAAAATTCAATTTTTCCCATATTTCAGCAGACTGAGATTTGTCCTGTAAAGAAGCATTACATTTTCGAATTCTAAAAAAAATCTTTTAATAAGATAGAAATCCCTAATATGGCATTTAAGTTACTCTAGTAAGAAAACTTTATCTCAAGATTCATATGATGAGATAATGGAGAAATATAAGCAAGATCAAGTTTTGAACAAATTAGCAAGTACTAACAAGTTATTGAAACCCTACTTTTCTAGAGACGCAATGGCTATTAGTGACAAATGACAAGAGAGGTGTGGGAACTTACGCCTTCTTTCTTGCCTTGCCAAAGCATTTTTCTTTTCTTCTCTTGCTCAGCAAATTTCATTGGGTTCACAGCTGCTGGGTTATAGTAACTGGGCACAGCTATTCCTGTCTCCGCCAATGCTTTAGCTTGCAGGGCTGCCATCTGAGCGGCCATAGCTATCTGAGGAGTCACTTGTGTTCCAGATGCCAGCAGGGCGGCAACATTGAGAACAGAACCTCCAGTGGCTGCAGCGGCTGAAGAGAATAGAAGAACGAGCTTTCTTTCTTTTTCTTTTTTCAAGAAAGGGTCTCGCTCTAGCCCAGGCTGACCTTGAACTCATGGCGATCGATCCTCCTACCTCTGACTCCCAAGTGCTGGGATTAGAGGCGTGCACCACCAAACCCAGCCCTAAGTATGAGTTTTAAAAGATGTAAATTTCTCATCTACACTAAATATAATACATGTATATATAAAAAAATCTTACAGTCTAGAACTCATAGGGAACAAGGGGTTTTAATCAGTGAGTTGAGAGCAACAGGGGAAATGATCAAAATACATTATATACTTGCATGAAATTGTCAAAAACAAAGCAAAAACCCTCTAATTTGCAAAAAGGCAAGATAATTTTTAAGAAATGTAAGGAAATGTTAAATTTATAAAATATGCCAAGACAAAAAAAAAAAAAAAAAAAAAAAAAAAAAAAAAAAAAAAAAAAAAAAAAAAAAAAAAAAAAAAAAAAAAAAAAAAAAAAAAAAAAAAAAAAAAAAAAAAAAGTGCCAGGCCTGGTAATTAGACTACAGTTGAATCACTCTTCCATTAACAGAACGACTTATCAAATATTTTTCTGACAGTCCTCTTAAAAAGAGCTTTCTTAGTCAGGCATGGGGGCACATGCCTTTGATCACAGCTCTGGGGAAGCAGTGATAGGAGGATTCACCATAGAGTTCCAGGTCAGCCTTGGTTAGGAGACCTTGCCTTGAAAGTAAAATTAAACTAAAAACTAAAAATTAGCCCTTTCCCCTCTTGAGACAGGATCTCTCTGCCCTTAGCTCTACAACATCTACTTAGAAAAGTTCTTAAACTAGTTGGGCATGGTGGTACATGCCGTGGATTAAAAGGCAGAGGTAATAGGATTGCACTGCAGTGAGTTTGAAGTCAGCCTAGGGCTACAGAGTGAGTTCGAGGTTAGCATAGGCTAAAATGAGATCCTACCTTGAGAAAACAAAACAAAACAAAAACTTCTTGAACTAAGCTGGGGGTGGTTGTACAGGCTTAGATAGAAAAATTGTCATTCTAAAGGCCAGCCTGGAGATAGAATTCCACCTCAGCCTGTGAGATAGAGCAAGACCCTGCCTTGAGAAAAACTAAAATCCTTTTTATTAACATTATGGGAACCCAGAATAAAAGTTTTTTTTTTTTGTGTAAACATGTTTATTGTCAACAATTAGATGTACTATATGAGCAAATCTTGTGGTAGTACCCCCATTTCCCTCCTCCCTGTCCCCAACTTGTATTCCTTTTATTCTTGATTTACATTTCAACACATGTATACATATCTGCCATGACCAGGTAATTAGTGCATCCTTCACTCTGAACATGCTAACATAACTATTTTTAGATATCCAATACATGCTTAAAAGTTTTAATTATGTATGTAAAATAAGGGCAAATTATACACTATAAATTCCAGGTTCAATTCCCCAGTACCCACATAAAGCCAGATGTAAAGGTGTGAGGCAAGCATCAGGTGTTCATCTGCTCACGTCTCTGCCTCTCAACAGTGCTGGGATTAAAGGCATATGCCACCATCCAGGCCACAAATTTTAAATATCTATATGTAATATAAGTTACCTGCAGCCATTTCTTGTTGCTTTTGTTTTTCAACCATTTCCTTTTCTCGTTGTTCTTGTAATTTCTTTGCTCTTTCCAATCTGTCAAAGACAATTTACATAAATCTAAAACAATATTCAATATAAAATTAGTATATGCACCTTCATACGTGTAGAGGCAAGGTGTTTTACAAATATTCATCTCCTAATAAGAATGTAGACAGAGAAGAAATATTTTCCCACTCTATTATCTGTGAAGGTCCTGAACGGCTTGAAGAGCTCCAGCTAGGCTCATGCTACCTTTGCTGTGCCATATAAACATCTTGTGCCACATGTCTCAGGCTGGCAGTCTTGAGCCAGGCGTGGTGGTGGATGCCTTTAATCCTAGCACTTGGAGGCAGAAGTAGAATTGCTGTGAGTTCAAGGCCACCCTGAGACTACATAGTGAATTCCAGATCAGCCTGGACTAGAGCAAGACCCTACCTCGGAAAACAAACAAACAAACAAACAAACAAAAAACACCCTCACAGTATCCTTTTGTCTCCCAAGGGCTGGGTAAAGGTGTGCTCCAAAATGCCCGGCTATTAATACTATTTCCCCCTACTTTTTGTTTCAATGACAGAGCCTGATGCAGCCCAGGCTGGCTCAGTGGTTAAGGCACTTGTCTCCAGTGCTTAAGGCCCCAGGTTCAATTCCCCAGGTCCTACATAAGCCAAACCCACAAGGTGGTGGCCCTGGTGCTCTCTCTCTCTCTCTGCTTGAAAATGAATAAAATAATAATAATAAAAAAACCCTCAACATATAATGGAAGATGACTTTCAACTTTTCATCCTCTAACTCTCCAGTGCTATAGTACAGTTTTTTTTTTACAGTGTTGGATCTGAACCCAGGACTTTGTGTGTGCATTTCAAGAACTCTACAAACTGAGCCATACCCCAACCTCCATAATATCTTTTTTTTTTCCCTTGGTTTTTCGAGGTAGGGTCTCACTCTAGTCCAGGCTGACCTGGAATTCACTATGTAGTCTCAGGGTGGCCTTGAACTCACAGCGATCCTCCTACCTCTGCCTCCCGAGTGCTGGGATTAAAGGCGTGCGCCACCACGCCCGGCTAATCTCTTTTTTTTAATTAATATTTTATTTATTCATTTTCAAGCGGGGGGAGGGGGGGGAGAACACACTGGGGCCACCACCTTGTGGGTCTGGCTTATGTGGGTCCTGGGGAATTGAACTCAGGGCCTTAGGCACTGGAGGCAAGTGCCTTAACCTCTGAGCCATCTCTCTAGCCCATCTCTTTTGTTTTTTGAGGTAGGGTCTCTTGCCCAGACTAACCTGGAACTTACTATGTAGTCTCAGGATGGCATCAACTCACATTGATCCTCTTACCTCTGCCTCATGAATGCTGGGATTAAAGGTGTGCACCACCACACCTGGCCTGTTTGTTTTTTGAGATAGTCTCAAGTAGCTCAGTCTGGCCGCCAACTCCTGGCCACTAAGCTTCCTTCCTTCCACCTCTGAAGCACAGGAATTATAGGCATGTGCACCATGCTTAACTCTCAAAAAAAAAAAAATTTTTTTTTAAATGTTCAAGGCTGGAGAGATGCCTCAGCAGCTGAAGGCACTTGCATGAAAAGCCTAACAGCCTGGATTTGATTCCCCACCACCCACATAAAGCCAGATGCATAAAGTGGTGCACGTGACTGAAACAGCAGCAGGAGGCCATAGTCCACCCATTTCTATTCTTCAGAAAATAATAAATTGGGTGCGGGAGAGGAAGAATCACACCAAGAAGTTATCTTTAGCAGGGGAAGAAAGTAATCACTAGCAAAGGCACCAGTAACACAAAACACAAATTAATCCTAACAACAACAAAAAATATTTTTTTGGTTTTTCGAGGTAGGGTCTCACTCTAGCCCAGGCTGACCTGGAATTCACTATGTAGTCTCAGGGTGGCCTTGAACTCACAGCAACAAAATATATTTTATAAAAATTTATTTCACACTAAATCAACAAAAAATATGTAGATTAAATACATTTGTCAAATTCATTCCCCATATGTAGCAAACATGTACTTTCAGTTAATGAGACAGAAACCCCTGGCTTATCAAGTATAAATAAAATGCAACTCCTCTCTCTTTAATGTAGTACCAAACAGGCAGAACTTTTGTTATGGGACATATGGTCAACACATTAGAGTGACAGTAAACTGATACTTGTTTTAACTCTTGGTATTTTATGCAAAAGATTTTACAACATATAATCTTATTCCTCCTTACTGGCCCTATAGGAAAGAAAATATAGACTTGACTATCTTTGAGAATAAATGTTTGGGATAACATTAAAATATAGGTCACAGATGACTATAAACACTTTACATTAGTGTCTTAAGAAACCTCTCTTCAAATTTTGAAGTAGCCCAGGAATCATCCTGTATTCTGACAGATTTCTTGTAAATAAACTTGTACCACACTGGAAAGATTGCTAGTGTTCTATGTAAAAAAGTTTGTGTTGTTGGTAATAAGTTATTTATTTGGGGGGTAGGGTGGGGAGAAGTCAGGGCCTCATGTATTATTCCAAACTGGCTTCAAGCTTGCTATGCAGCCAAGGATCCCTTTCAACTTCGCCGTCATCTTTTTTTTTTTTTTTTTGAGGTAGGGTCTCGCTCTAGCCCAGGCTGACCTGGAAATCACTATGTAGTCTCAGGCTGGCCTCGAACTCACGGCGATCCTCCTACCTCTGCCTCTGCTGGGATTAAAGGCATGCGCCACCACACCCAGCTCTCCCTTTCAACTTCTGATTGTTCTGCCTCTACCTTTCTAGTACAAACGTGTGCCACTATTGCCAGCCCAAAGCTCCACTCTAGTAACAATCAAAGTGGTTACAAGTGTTTACTTACAAAGCTCACTGGCCTAGGTTTGGGACCCCAGTACCTATGTATATCCTGATGCAAAGTGGTGCATGTGTCTGGAGTGGTAAGAGGCCCTGGCATGCCCGTACACACACAGACACACAAATATGTAAAAATAAAAAATAATTAAAAAGCAAAAATATAGTAAATGACAATATATAAGGAAGAGTAAACTTTAGGGCTTAGTTTCCAATTAACAAATTATAAGCTAGTTTTGTAGTTGACTTTAGAAGCAAAACAACTGTTTAATGTCAGTTGCATTGAAGTGGTCCTTGCAGGTTTGGACTAACGCCATTCACTGAGGTGAATGGAGCGAAGAAAGGACGAGCTCACACCTTTGCTGCTGCTGATCAGCTGGAGTTTCTGCCAGGCTGGCTTCACAGGGCAGCAGCTCATCAGGTTACATTGTGATAACTGTATTTTCATAATGAAAAAAAAAATACAAACTCAATTTCATAAGGAAAAAAGAAAAAAACCCAAACCATAAGAGTATAATTTTTAGAGTATGTAAAAAATCTATACACAAGTGCTAGGAATTTACTTTTTGCCTCCAGTCACACAGTCCTGCTATAAGAGGTCTCACAATCACTCACGTTTGAAACAACATAAAAGTTGAGGTATTAATGTTCTCTGCATCTACAAGATACTGACCTATGTGGATTAGTTTGTCACCTTTAAAACTGATAGCATGCTCAGGGTTTTGAGTATTGTGTTTTCTTGAGGAAGACAGACAAAAAAGTAAAGGCAGAGCCTTCTTGGAGGTAAAAGGAACAGTTCTTGAACCAGACTTAAAACTCAGGAAAGTTTCAAATACAAAATTATTTCAGAGTCCAAATTTAAGGGAGAGAAAAAGTAAGTCACAAAGTCAAAAACTTGTCAATGTCCCTATTTGTGCAGTATGTTAAGAATTATAAAGAAAAAACAAAACAACAAAACTACTTACATAGTTCTGTATCTTACAGCTGCCACATTATGCTTAGATTTTCTTAAATTTTCTTTTGGGTTAAAAGCATTCATTCTGTCCACAGAGTTAATTATCTACTTAGAAGCTGAAAAGGGAAAATAAATTAAATGAAAAACACATACCTTCTAGCCAAAGCTTCTTGTGCATCCATTGCTGTGTTTCTGCCTCGAAAGGGAGGTGGACTAGGAGTCCTGCTTAAGCTTCTGCTAAATCTTCTTGGTTTTTCAATTCTCTTCTTTCTATCTCTGCAACAAACAATATTTTGCAATAAATAGCATTTTGTCATTATGTCACATAATGCTTATTTTGAATAAAACCTATAAGAATTTAAAAAAAAATTTCCCAGGTTTTTTGAGGTAGGGTCTCTCAGTCTAGCCCAGAATGACCTGGAACTCATTCTGTAGTCCCAGGCTGGCCTTGAACTCACAGCAATTCTCCTATCTCTGCTACCAGAGTGCAGGATTAAAGGCATGCACCACCACTCCTGGCTCAAAAGAAGATTTAATTTATTTATTTTTGGGTTTTTGAGGTAGGGTCTTGCTCTAGTCCAGGCTGACCTAGAATTCACTATGTAGTCTCAGGGTGGCCTTGAACTCATGGCGATCCTCCTACCTCTGTCTCCCGAGTGCTGGGATTAAAGGCATGTGCCACCACGCCCAGCTAGATTTATTTTTTTGATGCAGGGTTTCACCCTGGTCTAGGTTGATTTCAAACTCACTTTGTAGGCCATATTGGCATTGAAGTCAGTGATCATCTTACCACAGCCTCTACAAAACTGTCACTACTATTGAATAGAAACCATTTATTCCCCCCCAAAGTAGAGCCTCACTCTGTAGTCCCAGGCTGGCCTTAAACTCAGGCACCACCATGTCCAGCAGAAACCAAAAAAATTTTGGTTTGTTTTTGTTTTTTTGAGGTAGGGTCTCACTCTAGCCCAGGCTGACCTGGAATTCACTATGTAGTCTCAGGGTGGCCTTGAACTCATGGTGATCCTCGTACCTCTGCCTCCCGAGTGGTGGGATTAAAGGTATGCGCCACCACATCTGGCCTAGAAACCAAATTCTGTATACATAGTTCCAACAAAAATCATTGATAACATTTTTTATGGCTATTATAAGTTCTTTATATATATGGACAGCTGGATACACTGAAAACACACTGGCTATTTCCAAACTAGCTCATACAATAGTCATTTTGTATGTCAAGACTCTTTGGAGCTCTGGAATTAGTAAAAAGGAGACCCAGACCAGGAAAAAGATGGAGCAGTTCACCCACAGACAAGAGTATGTGGTACTGAAAAGGCATACACACTTGCACATCCCCCTTCCACAATTAGCAAAATGAAAGATAAAAAAGCCCAACAGAAGCAGGGCTTGGTGGTGCTTTTAACCCCAGCCCCAGCACTTGGGAGACAGAGTAGGATAACTGTGATTCAAGGCTACCCTGAGACTACATGGTAAATGCTAGGTCAGCCTGTGTGACCCTACCTGGAAAAACAAAATCAAAATGAACAAAAAACCCAAACAGAGTATCATTAACATATAGCAATATGGCAGTCACTTAACATTAGCTCTTTGGTTTTGTTTTTGTTTTTCGAGGTAGGGTCTCGCTCTAGTCTAGGCTGACCTGGAATTCACTCTGCAGTCTCAGGGTGGCCTTGAACTCATGGCAATCCTCCTACCTCTGCCTCCCAAGTGCTGGGATTAAAGGCGTGGGCCACCACGCCTGGCTTTGTTTTTTGTTTTGTTTTTGCTTTAACATTAGCTCTTATTATAATGCTAATAAAATAAATTCAGTAAACAACTGAATTTTAATTATTGCATTTTTGTATACGTATTCACTGCATAAAAACGTGTTTTGTGTAATGGAGAATTTTAACTTTAATGGACTGAAAGCAGATTCTTTGAGGAGCATTTTAGAAGTGACTTACCGACTTCGACTCCTTGTCCTACTGCGGCTTCTAGTCCTATGCCTGTGTCTTGATCTTGAGCGTGAACGAGATCTGATCCGTCGTTTTCTTTCCCTGCTTCTGGATCGGGACTTTTTCCTATCTCTGCTTCTGGAGCGGGATTTCTTTCTCTCTCTACTCCTAGATCGTGACTTCTTCCGCTCTCTGCTTCTACTACGATGACGCCTAAAATTCAAGGCAACAAGCTTGTAGTTACTCATAGTTGTCTTTTTATTTTTCTCTTAAAGAAAGGGTCGCCCTATTTAACCTAGGCTGGCCTTGACTTTCTGATTCTTTTGCCTCAATTTTTTTTTTTTTTTTTCTCGAGGTGGGGTCTTGCTCTAGCCCAGGCTGACTTGGAACTCACTATGTAGTCTCAGGGTGGCCTCAAACTCATGGCAATCCTCCTACCTCTGCCTCCCGAGTGCTGGGATTAAAGGTGTGCGCCACCACGCCTGGCTTTTTTTTTGGGTAATTCTGTGATAATGAGAACCTTTATGGAAGTTAAGGCTACTAGAAGGAGTAAACCTTCTACTACCTGAACCACTCACCTTTCACGGGATCTGGATCTGGAGTGACTTCTGCCTCGTGATGACTTTCTTTCTTTACGTCTATGCCTGTCCTCACCATTTTCGGATGAATTTAGTCGCTCCCTTCCCTTTTCAGAAGAATGCTCTTTGTCATTGTGCTCCTCAGACTTGTGTCTCTTAGAGGATTTATCTTTGGAATCATGTCTTCTTGCCTGTTTTAAGAAGAAGTTGGTTCTTTCAGGAAAATAGTGCAACAAAAAGAGTTAGTATGGGTATCAGTAGATAAAAATGTTGTGATGCAACATTAGTAACCTTAGGAGTGTGTGGCAAGTAAAGTGATCTAGATTTGTATCACCCAAATTTTGCAGAGGTTATTATAATTTTTTTATAAATACCCCAAATTAAAGTTTGTTCCTCCAAATATTTCAAGTATAATAAAAGCAATAATTTTGAAAGATATTGAAAAACCATTATACCAGATAAAGAGGAATCTGTTTATTTTATCTAAAAACACAAATCATGTACATATCAGCTTCTTAACCCAGGGTACATACTATTAAATTTAAAAATTAATAATGGACATAATAGACACATGAAGAAATGTACCAGAAAAATATATTTCAAGTCAAATTTTATTTTCTGCAATATCAAATATCACAGTGTCTCTATAACTACACTGACACAGCCTCTCAATTCTCTTGCAATGTATATAAACTGTGAGACAATCACTTATCAGCTTATCTTAATCCTAGCAGGTTTGGAGTTGTATTATATTTCATGCACCTACAGTAAAAAATCTTAAAGAATTAAACCAGAGGCAACAATTCCTACACTGATAAAATACATACTGCCCTTATTCTTTGAAAGATGAACACCCAGGCTTTCACAACATATGCATTCAAAGACTCAGCTAAAATAACTACAAGCAAGTCTCCATTCAAATATCAAAGTTGGAAGTGCTAAGTAACACATGTCCACATTAAGATTTGTTAAAGCCACCTTGTATTTTAAAATTTTAAATCCCAAATACTTCGGGGCAACTAAATTTTAAGTCTAAAAAGAAACTTGGATCCCCTAACTTACTCCTCTTATCTTATGTAAACTAACATCAAAAGACATAAAGCCACATAGAGGTTCAACTGGACATGGACCCCATCTTTTGATGGCTAGGCCATCACTTCACCATAATGTACCATTTATGCTTCTCACAATAGGCCAGAGCACCTGTGTTTTGACTCAGGTTAACTTTAAAAACATGAAACCATACAGCCAAATCAAATGGAGCATGCACAATAATACAACTGAAAATGATCAGTTATTTTTCATTTTGCAGAAAGAGGCCTGTAACACAAACTAAACCTTAGTGTTCATGGTCAGTTCTCTATAATATGACCAAGTGGAAACAAATTTCCTCGACTTTGCCACACAGTGGCAGCCTGGAAAAGCTTTAAATGGTTAAGCTTCCAAAGGTTTTCATTTATTTTAAACCCGCATTCAAACATAACACCATTAATTTTAAAAAACATTAAAACCCTTAACTGATTTAAGATATATTTAAGGGAAATAGGAGTTTGAATGACTAATAGTTACCTTATCATGAAGTAGGCTTATTATTTTGCTATCTGAGTCTGCAGCGTCTTCAGTTCAGTCTCTTCGCGCATTAGCACGCTGAGTATGATTTATTATAGAAATGTTATCATGTGAGCTAAACAAAATAGTCATTTTCACAAAAACTCCTAAATTAAGTTTCACAGAGCTTCCATTAGGGGAAGAGGTGAAGTCCCTTGCCCTTGTCTGCTTTAGGAGTCCCTTGCCCAGCCCGTTAGGATTCTTCTATGTCAACTCTTCCTTGGTAGCGCATCCTTGTCTTCTCAGGGGGTGAGGTCAGTAAATTCTGCTGCTGTCTCCTCTTCCCTCAAGTTTTGCTGCTAATGCCATCTCTACAGCTGTCCCTCACTTCTTATTTCAAGACTCACTATTACTAGGGATAGTGAACTGATTCTACTAATGAAAACTCTCATTGTTTTTCATGAAGAAAACCTTGTCATGAAGAAAGCCCACAAATAGCTGGAGTATTGATGACTGCTATTTTAAAAATCCTGAGCAGGTTTCAGGGATAAGAAAACTTGGGACCTCAGATTAATGGAAGCTCTGTATGACAGGCCTAAAAAACCAGTCATATTTTCTTCATATGAAATTTTTATTGTGATTATTTCACCATATAATAAAAGTTAATAGTTTCTGAAGGTACTTTTCATAAAATAACCATCTTCTTGAAAATGATGAATCCAAACAAATCATGCTTATTTATAACCCGATTTAACTCTTAAATGTCATGTTTTGGTACTTACCTGGTCAATAGCATATAGCCACACAAATATTTCTACCAGACATTTTATAAGAATTTTAAAATACCTATTCACTACAAAGTGTTAATTACCTCTTTGCTTCTGCTCCGGCTCCTGTGTTTTCTTCCTTCATTATCTGTGAACATAATACAAAAATTCACCATGAGGAGGAGGAGGAAAAAAAGCCAGACATGGTCAGACATACCTTGAATCCCAGCACTTGGGAGGCAGAGGTTGGAAGACAGCCTTGAGTATGAGGCCAATTGAGACTACTATTGAATTCCAGGTCAGTCTGGGATAGAGTGAGACCCTACCTTGAAAAAGCAAATTTCCTGGGCTGGGGATGCAATTCGTGTAGAGTGCTTGCCTAACATGCACAAGGCCCTTGGTCTGAAACCTAGCACTGTACAAATAAAGGAAACACCCAACCTCCTCTCTAATTTGTACTCCAGGACAAGTATCTACTACTGATCCTCCATCAACTATGCTTTCTTCTGTTTATTTGAGATGGAATCTCATGGATCCTAGGCTGGCTTTATCCTGATCCTCCTGGTTCCACTTTCCATGCACGTCTGACTTTAGTCACAGATCTCTAGTATTTTAAAAAACATTTTAGGGGGCTGGAGAGATGGCTCAGAGTTAAGGCACTTGCCTGCAGAGCCTAATGACCTGAGTTCAATTTCCCAGTGCCCACATAAAACCAGATGCAGAAATATTAAAGAAAAACCTTTTAAAAATATTTTAGGAGCTGGGCGTGGTGATGCATGCCTTTAATCCCAGCACTTGGGAGGCAGAGGTAGGAGGATTGCCATGAGTTCAAGGCCACCCTGAGACTCCATAGTGAATTTCAGGTCAGCCTGGGCTAGAGCGAGACCCTACCTCGAAAAACCAAAAAAATTTACGGTAGAAGAGATGGCTCCAGCCCTAAAGGCGCTTGACTAAAAAAAAGCCTGACGACATGGCTTTAATTCTCCAGTAACCACACAAGGCAGATGCAAAGTGGTGCATGCATCTGTAGTTTGTTTGCATTGGCTAGAGGCCCTAGTTAACCCATACTCACACATTCTCTCTGTATCTCTCTGCTTGCAAATAAGAAAATAAAAAAGACTTAAAACAAAACATTCTGATTCGTTCATCATCATGCTCCCCCCCCCCCCCCGTAGGGTCTCACTCTAGCCCAGGCTGACCTGGAATTCACTATGTAGTCTCAGGGTGGCCTTGAGCTCAAGGTGATCCTCCTACCTCTGTGCTGGGATTAAAGGCGTGCGCCACCACGCCCGGTGGCGCTCATCATGCTTTCTAGCCTGCAACAACCTTATTGTGGGTTTTAGCACAAGTGAACAAAATCTCCCAGCACTCAGGAGTCAGATATAGGAGAATCACTGTGAGTTAAGAGACCAGTTTGGGCTACAGTGATTTCTGGTCAGCCTAGGCTAGAGTGAGACCCTACCACAGCAAATCCAGTGAAAAGAGGCTGAGCAGGAGGATCAGGTTTCAAAGTCACCCTAAACTCTCTACATTGTGAGATCAGGGTCAGTCTGGGCTCCAAGAGACTGCTAACAAAATCAACATAGTACTGGTGCTGGCCATGTGGCTTGCATGCTGGAGTTCCTGCCTAGTAAGCAAAGCCCAGCGCTTGATCCCTAGCACTGAATAAACCAGGCAGGATAACACACGCTATAATTCCAGCTGAAGCAGGGGGGAATATCTTGAATTTGTTGTTAGTCAGCCTGGGTTCATAAAATCCTGTCTCAAAAAGAAATTAAGTAGGTTGAGGTTGCCACACAACAGTTACCTGAAGAGACTGAGGCAGGAGGATCACAAGCTCCAGGCTAGCCTGGGCTAGGGAGATCCTTGACTAAAAACAAAACAAAAACCATCAACAAATGGCTGGGTTATGTTTGACATATTTATGTATGAAAGGGATGTTATTAGTTTTGAGATTTTTTTGAGACAAGAGTTACTAGTAGCCTGGGCTGAAGAGATGGCTTAGTGATTAAGGCATTTGCCTGCAATGCAGAAGGACCAGAGCTTGATTCCCCAGTGCCCATATACAGCCAGATGCACAAGAGGGCGCTTGTGTCTGGAGTTCATTTGCAGCGGCTTGGAGGCCCTGGTGGGCCCATATTCTCTCTCTGTCTGCCCCCCTCTCTCAAATAAATAAATAAAATATTTAAAAAAAAAGTTACTAGTAGCCCAAAATGGACTTGGTCCTCCTTTGTCTATCTTCCAAGTGCTGATCATAGGCTTTCCCTGACATAATCAGGCTAATTTGAAAAACTTAAATATAAAACTAGTTATAATCCTCAACAAATTCAAATACATAGATAAAAGGGTAGTGGGAGGGTGAGTATATAAGAATAGGTAAACTGGGTGTGGTGGTAAATGCCTTTAATCCCAGCACTTGGGATTGATTGTTGGGAGTTCAAGGCCACCCTGAGACTACATAGTGAATTCTAGGTCAGCCTGGGCTAGAGCAAGACCCTACCTCGAAAAAACCAAAAAGAAGAGGTAGCATTTGTAAACATCAAGTATGCTTGAAAAATATTCTAAGCAATGCCTCTAGCACATCACAGCGGTAAAGGAGTACTTGCACAGCATAGCCCTCGGCTCCATTCTCAACACTGAAAACCAAAACCATCACTCCCACAGATAGTTTCAAAAAAAAGGTTAAAGCAAGTTAAAACATATCACCCTCCTGGGCCAGGAGAACCAGGCTGAGAACTAGGCTATATACACGGTCCCCTGCCACAAGGACTGATCCAGACGACCCACAGAAGAGGATATCCAGCTGATTGGGGATGGGGGGGGGGCATTGGAGACAACAACTCATTGTTTGCCCACTAAATAATGTAACTCATTATGGTCAATAAATATATATATATTTAAAAAAATATCACCCTCCAGATTATACTTATTTTAGGAAATTAAATGTCTTACCGGACTTTCTTTTTTTTTCTCTTGACCTTGATCGTGATCTTGAATAATGATGTTTTGAAGCTCTAGGAGAAACAGATACATCTGACTGTTCTTTTTTCTTTTCTCTATCTGGAGATGTCTTTTCTGGGGCTAGTCCATCTCGTTCTGTATCAGTAGCCTACAAGTTTAAAACAATGGAGGAAAGGATGAAGGCTCCAAGTATTTCCAGTAAAGAAATGAAAATCCCATTTAGATTTTTGAACCAAATTAGTGACATTACCAGTAATTAAACTGGGACTCATTACTATTACACTGGCATATACTGAAAAATATTTAAAATGAACTGGGGATGGTGGTTAAGGTGCTTTCCTGCAAAGCCTAAGGACCCAGGTTTGATTACCCAGTACAACGGAAAGACAGATGCACAAAGTGGTGCACACATCTGGAGTTTGCAGTGAGTGGCTGGAGGCCCCAGTGTACCCATTCTCTCTCTGCTTGCAAATAAATAAAAACTGGGGGCTAGAGAGATGGCTCAGCAGTCATATTTTTTTTTGGGGGGGGGAGGGACACTGCAAATGAACTAAAGGCATATGCATCATTTTGTGCATCTGGCTTTATGTAGGTACTGGGGAATTGAACCCAGGCTGTCTGGTTTTGCAAACAAGTGCCTTTAACCACTAAGCCATCTCTCCAGCCCTCAAATAAATAAATAAATATTTAAAACTGCTACAAGTTTAAAAGGGCTTAAAATTGTCAAGATTTTAAAACAGCATAGGGCATGTTCCTAGATTATAAAATAAACAGGAAATTCCCTTACCTCAGAATCCAATTAACCCTCTGTAATGAAAAGAACCCACTGGCACAGAGGAGCAGCAAATTTGTTCTGCCTCCCTCATTCATGCTTTGGGCTATGGAAACATCAAGCTGCTTCTACCTTAAAGCATTTTATAGGCAGTCATTACAGTGCCTTAGAATCAAACCCAGGGACTCACACTAGGAAAGCACTCACTTTTCCAGAGACCTAGTTATGTAAGGATGAATTTCTTCATTTAAATACCAGTCATTTTCTAGTTAACAGAAGGCAAACACGCTGACACAGCAAAGCAGTCAGCACAGAAATCCATCAATAAATGCCTTAGGGATCAATTTAAGTTACTAGGTTCCCACTAAAGGTATCTGTAGATAACATTCAGGTCAGTGGTAGAAGTGCTTGTTCAGCACATGTGAGGCTCTGACTATACTCAAAAAACTCCAATAACCACTGTGATGGTTAAGTTGTGGTCTCTAAGGATGTTCACAGGAAGGCAGCCCTCTCAGTAGGGGGCAGGAAGTAAGAAGGCTCAGGAAAACTTTCCTTCTTTGGAGGGCAGTGCAGGAAGGAAATTCCAGAAACTCTGGAAGCCAACAAGTCGGGGATAAGGTTGCAAGATCC
Source organism: Zapus hudsonius (assembly GCA_004024765.1). Lineage (NCBI taxonomy): Eukaryota > Metazoa > Chordata > Mammalia > Rodentia > Dipodidae > Zapus > Zapus hudsonius. The sequence goes on along the minus strand of PVHP010013058.1, from coordinate 17,286 downwards.
TGCCTTTAGACTATGGGAAGGGGAAAGAAACCCCGCCCCCCCAACCATTTTGTTGGTGTCTGTTTTGTTGGTGATGGGTTTCTCTCTCTGCTTGGGCAGGTGAAAGGGGCCCAGCCTCTTCCACCATCATGAAACTTTCTCTGGATCTGTAGCTTCAATACATCTTTTCCTCCCATAAACTGTACTTGGTTTGGGGATTCACCACAATCCATTTTTGAGGCTTTGCTGAAATGTACAGTTCAAATTTCTAAATAGTTTCATTAAGAAATTTAAGGGCTGGAGATGGCTCAGCTTTGGTATGAAAGTCAGAAGCAAAGGGGTGCATGTGCCAGTTCCTTTGCAGTGGAAGGAAGCCCTGGTGTGCTCATACTTTGCCTCTTGCTCTCTCAAACATTTATTTCTTGAGGGTGGGTCTCACGGTAGCCCAAGATGACATGTAATTCACTATGAATTCTTAGGCAGGCCTCAAACTCATGGCAATCCTACCTTCCTGCCTCCTGGGATTCAAGGCATGCACCACCTCAGCTGGCTAGAAATGCATATGTTAAAAAAAAAAAGAAAAAAGGAAACAAATTTAAAACAGACTAATTGAGAAGGGGATAAAATATGGGCACAGGAAGAGGTAATCATAATAGTTTATGGTCCATAATTATGGAAGCTATTAATAAAAAATAAAAGTTAAAAGTAATTTCAGGGCTGCCTATATTGTTATTTTCATTCCGGGTTAGAGAAGCTTCTCTTTTCATATTGCAGTGATTCAAAAGTCACCTCTGTGGTCACTACCCACACTCACTTTCTCAAAAGACAATTTGAGGTAAAATCCTTAAACTATGTGTTAAAACACTTGTGATACAATAGTGAGGGCTGGGAACATGGCTCATTGGATAAAGGCATTTGCTTGCAAAGCCTTGCCAGCAACTCACAACATGACACATTTGTAAGGCAGTCTGTCTCTCTTAAATAAACAAATGAAGCAATAACCCAGGGGACTTTCTCCTCCAGTATGGATGACTTCTGGAATTATTTTGTGCAGAAACGTCAAGTCCAAACTTCTCACTTTACAGCAGAGACCAGCAACATTAGCTGACTCTCCTAAAATGATACTGTTATCTCCGCTTCTTTGCTTTGTCTATTAATCCATGATGCAGCACCACCATTAACGTGCAACATTCTTTCATTTTTGTTCTCATTTTAAAGAGATGGTCTATGCTAAGAGTTAGAACAGCTTACATTTGGTGGGGCAAAAAAAGTTTTTCAAACCTGAATTACAGGTACATTTCATTCATTTTTTTTTTTTTAAAGCGTTTTGCAACAAGTTCAGTTAAGTAGCCCAAGCTGGTTGATTCTCCCATCTATGCCTGCCAAGATGCTGGGACCAAAGGCATGCATTACCACCCAGTGTCTCAGGCAGTAGAAGTTTCCAGTCACTGGTTCATTTTACTACATACATTAAGCCTGGCGACACAAGTGCTACATATAGATTAGTAACACCTAAAACACTCTCAAAAGATACTAAATGATGGGTGGCCACAGCATATTACTAAACTTATTTCCCTAAGGACATTTCATAGTTGCAGGCAAATGCATAGGGAAAAAAAAAAAGATCCCCCCCAAGGTAAGGTCACAGTAGTCCAGGCTGACCTGGAATTCACTATGTAGTCTCAGGGTGGCCTCGAACTCTTGGTGATCCTCCTACCTCTGCCTCCCCGAGTGCTGGGATTAAAGATGTGCGCCACCATGCCCGGCTTAAAAGCAAATCTTTTTAAAACATGGACTGCAAAACATCACTAGGTCTTTCTGACAGCCACCTATCTCCGCTCACACCTGGAAAACCCTAGCTAGCAACACTTGAAGCTAAGCAAAGGTTTCTTCAGTGCACAGGGAAACAGTCAATACTAGGTTGTCTTTAGATCACTGAAGAAAACAGTTTAAATCGATCTCTTTCAAAATACTGGAGTCCCCCCAAAATAAACGAGGTACAAAGGACTTTCTAAGTAAAAGCCAAATTTTGCCAAAAACAAGCAAACCACCCTACTATCTCTGCAACCTCATCGAAAATATTTTAAGTTCAATCAGATATGCAGTGGATAGAGGGGACGAGAACCACCCGGATCACCCCTAACTTCAGATATTCCAATTACCGGGAAGAGAAACCCTAAGTACAGCTTTTATTTTCGGAGAAGGAACTTATCTAAGTTAATCACATAATATTCATTAAACATGGCATCTGGCAGGATTCCTGCTGGGAATAGTTCTTATCTGGGTCAATAAGGGGGTCTTAAAGACACAGGCGGCGACAGGACGTGCTCGGATTCTCCAGACTTCAATGATTGAACATCACGTGATGGGTAGTCGCAGCGGGGACCCGGCGGTCCCCGAGGACATGGCCTTTCCGACCCGGGGTATTTCGGGGCCGAACCCGCCTCCCCCTCCGCAGCCGCGCAAGCCCTGCAAGCCTACATTCACAAGCCCCGAGAACATTCCAGAAAACAAACGTCGCCGGTCAGGGCGGATGTCAGCACTCGAGAGGTTTAGAGGGTCTCAAGGGTCGGGAAAGGGATGAGCAAAGTTCTCGAAAAGAAAAAAAAAGGCACTTCCAGCCGCTCCCAAGCCGCGTCCCCAGCGCCTTCCTTCCCCCGCCCCGACCGGGAAGCCATGATGGAGGGCGCAGAAGGCCTCCTCGGCGCCATCTTGTCCACACACAAGCCCGGACCACGGCGCAGGAAACCGTCCGGCCACCCTTCGGTGGAGTCCCGGGAACGCGTCTCCGGCTGGAAACGGCGCTGGCACCTACCGCCATCGTCGAGAGTCCTGGCCGCTGAGGCGGCGGCGCCTCCACCTGCCGCGCTCTACGGTACCGGCCGCCGCGAAGCCTCGCCACAGACTAAATAGCTCGCGCGAGACCCGGATGGCACAAAAGGGATGAGGGCCGGGCGCGGCGCACTGCTTGCCGGGAGGAAAGGGGGTGTGGCGAAGGGTTTCCATGACAACGCGGTGAGAGTGTGTGATTGGCTGCGCCGACGAGGGGCGGGGCGGTAAGCCTGCGGTGTGGGCGGGACCAAGAATGCGCGCGAAGACAAATTGACATTAGGGCGGGGCGCTTCCTGTTTGGTGGACGAAGGAGCTCAGGCCTCCCTCCGAGGAGACCTTCACGCCGCGTTCTCCCGCCTCCGGAGCCCGGCGACGGCGGGTCGGTACTGTGAGTCCGGAAGGTACTTCTGGGGTTCTCCTTGGGCTTGTCGGGCTGCGGGGAGGAGGGTGCAGCCCTGCGGGCGGGCGGTTCTCAGTGATCCCGGAGCTTCTCTATCCAGTCTCGTCTGCGTAGCGCCTTGCATTCCGTAGACAAATCCCCTCTGGCCTGGAGACGTGGCCCAGCGGGTAAGAGCCGTTGCTTGCCAAGCCTGACAGCCCGGTTCGATTCCCCAGTACCCACTGGAAGCCAGAGGCAGGGTGATGCGTGTGTCACGTGTCTGGGGTGCGTTCGCAGTAGCCAGAGGCACAGGTTCACACACTCTTTCTCAAATGAAGAAATGAGCATCTAATAAACCAATCCCATCTCCGTCTCACACAGGCTGGGATTACAGGCAGCCGACATGCGCAGTGGACTTTTATGTGAGTGTTGGGGGTCCTTGTATTTGTGTGACGAAAGCACTTGATCAACTAAGCCATCTCTCCAGCCCCCAACTTTTATTTTTGTCCCAACGCACCTGAGAATGGGTCAGCTCCCTATGTCAGGTGACCCTCATAGACGCACTTGAGAATGGGTCAGCACCCAATGTCAAGTGACCCTCAGACCCACCTGAGGATGGGTCAGAACCCTATGTCAGGTGACCCTCATAGACTCTCCTTGGAGAAGCTCTGATCCAGAAAAAGGCTTCTCACCTGTTTTGGTCCAGGTATGATCTCCACTTTAACATTCTTTACCCTCAGTTCACAGATGATATGGCTTGAGTCAATCTTTGCTGGTGAGATGACGTTTTTTTTCTCCTGAGATTTAGTGGTAGTCTTCTGTACAGTCAGAACCCAGTCCTGCTTGCCTTGTTTCCAGAAGGAGAGGAAACCCATTCCATTTTGTGCTTTTTCTTTTGGTTTAAAAAAAATCCACCCCACCCCCAGGATCTTGCTTTATCCCAGGCTGACTTGGAATTCATGCTGTAGTCTAAGGGTGGCCTCAAATTTAAGGCAATCCTCCTATCCCAAGTGCTGGGATTAAAGGTGTGCACCACCACGCCCAGCCCTAATTATTTTTTTTTTGAGGTAGGGTCTCACTCTAGCCCAGGTGACTTGGAACTCTCTCTGCAGTCCCAGGCTGGCTTTTAACTCACAGTAATGATCCTACCTCTGCCTGCCTCCCAAGTGCTGGAATTAAAGGCATGTGCCACCATGCCCAGACAAAAAATTTTTTTTTCTCTTTGGTTTTGTGAGGTAGGTTCTTGCTCTAGCCCAGGCTGAACTGGAATTCTTTAAGTACTCTCAGGTGGCCTCAAATTCAATTTGACCTTCCTACCTCTGCCTGCTTAGTGCTGGGATTAAAGGTATATGCCATCACACCTGGCACAAGTGAAAACTTTGGGGCTGGAGAGATGGTTCAGGGGTTGAGGCACTTGCCTGCAATGCCTAACCCTGCTTCGATTCCCCAGCACCCATATAAAGCCAGATGCTCAAAGTGGCACATGCATCTGGAGTTCTTTTGTAGCAGCTGGAGGCCCTAGTGTGCCCATTCTCTATTTCTATTTTCTATCTCTCTGCTTGCAAATAAGTCTTAAAAAACTTTTGATAATTTCAAGCACACAACTCCGTGAGCCTCTAGGATACATTGGTAATATGATCAGAATTGAGTTGAGTGTCTGAACCAATATGTTCTCTGGTGCCACTCCTAATGTATTTCCACTTACCCTATTGGCCCAAAGTATTGGTGAACTCAGAAACGGATGACAAAGATAAATGTGTTGATGCTAGTTTTTGGCTTTTGTCGTTTCAGTAGGGACCTGGGTTTCCTATGGGACTTGGAACTGGATTCTATGTGAGAAGATAATTTTGTATGTACTTTTCCATGTTGTCACAGGAAAGATAGTGTTGCCTGACTCAGGCAATCACAGAAACATGTGGAATGACATTGAGCTGCTAACCAGTGATGATACAGGAAGTGGATACCTAGGTGTCGGTTCAAGAAAAGAAAATGGGACTGCTTTGTATCAAGTAGATTTGCTTGCCAGGATTTCCTCTGAAAAGGTAATGGCTTGACCCTATTTTGTTGCCTGTGATGGAGGTCTTGTAGCTGCAAGAGGAGGGTCTGATAAGTGCACACAGCTCCTCTGAAAGTCAAGGTTTTATCATGGGCTGCTGAAAATCTGCATCTGAGTTCCTGTGTCATCCTGAAGGCTTCATGGCTTCTCTTGACAATTCTATCTCCTCATCCATCTATTTATAAGAGAGAAAGAGATAGAGAACGCTGAGTTTGGTGGCACATGCCATTCATCCTAGCATGCCAAAGGCAGAAGTAGCAGGTTCATTGTGAGTTCAAGGCCAGCCTGGAACTATAGAGTGATTTCCAGGTCAAACTGTGCTAGAGTGAGACCCTACCTTTTTTTTTGGGGGGGGGGTTTCGAGGTAGGGTCTTGCTCTAGTCCAGGCTGACCTGGAATTCAGTATGTAGTCTCAGGGTGGCCTTGAACTCATGGTGATCCTCCTACCTCTGCCTCCCCGAGTGCTGGGATTAAAGGCGTGCGCCACCATGCCCGGCTGATTTTTTTTGGGAGACCCTACCTTGAAAAGAAAAAATATGAGAGAGAGACAGAGACAGAGAAGCACCAGTACTGCAAATGAGCTCCAGATGCTTGTTACTTTGTGCATCTGGCTTTATGTAGGTACTGGGGAATTGAGCCCTCACCTGCTGGCTTTATAAGCAAGCACTTATAACCGCTGAGTCATCTCCAGACCACTATATGAATGTATGTATGTGTGTGTTATATAGATACACACACATATATATTATTTATATATATTTAATACATTTTTAAACTCACTGTACTCCAGGAGACCTGGAACTCATGATGATCCTCCTACTTCTGCCTCCCACGTTCTGAGGCTAAAGGTGTGTTTGAAATAGGTTCTCATTTTAGCCCTGGCTGACCTGGGACTCACTATGTAACCCAGTCTGGCCTCAAACTCATGAGGATCCCCCAACCTCAGCCTCCTGAATGCTGGGATTATAGGTGTGCATCACCACACCCACTTAAAGATTTCTTTTGGAGAAAGTGCAGCAAGTCTTTAATTCCCTTAGCATATTAATGAAATTATTTCATCCTCATAATAAGAAAAGGGAGAGGGCCAGGCTTGGTGACACTTTGTTTTTTTTTATTTTTATTTTTTTGGTTTTTTGAGGTAGGGTCTCACTCTAGTCCAGGCTGACCTGGAATTCACTATGTAGTCTCAGGGTGGCCTTGAACTCACGACGATCTTCCTACCTCTGTCTCCTGAGTGCTGGGATTAAAGGCGTGCACCACCTCGCCTGGCTTGGTGACACTTTAATCCTAGCATTTGGGAGGCAGAGGTAAGAGGATTGTTATGAGTTCGAGGCCAGAGACTACAAAGTCAATTCCAGGTCAGTCTGGGCTAAAACAAAATCCTACCTTCAACACCCCCCTCCAAAAAAAAAAAGAAAAATTAAAAAAAATATTTTATTTATTTGAGAGAGAGAGAGGGGCAGACTGAGAGAGAATATGGGTGCACCAGGGCCTCCAGCCACTCCTAATGAACTCCAGACACATGCACCCTCTTGTGCATCTGGCTGTATATGGGCACTGGGGAATCGAATTCTGGTCCTTCTGCATTGCAGGCAAATGCCTTAATTGCTAAGCCATATCTTCAGCCCAAGAAATTTTAAGTATAGTACATATTTAAAAAAAAATTTTTTTAAGCTGGGAATGGTGGCATACACCTTTATTTTCAACACTCAGGAGGCAGAGGTATGACTGTTGCCATTAGTTCGAGGCTACCCTTTAACTAAAAAAATAATCTTTTATTTCAGAGAGAGTGAGAGAGAGAAAGGCAGATAGACAGAAAAAGAATATGCACCACCACGACTCAGGGAACTGAGCAGAAGAGGGGACTATCCAGAGGCATGGCACCCCTCAGTAACAACATACTAGGGCCAGGAGAACCTGTCTGAATTCTAGGCTATCCATGGTTTCCTGTCACAAGGATGGATCCAGACGACCCATGCAGGAGGATATCCAGCTGATTGGGGATGGGGGAGGGAGGCATGGGGAATTGGGGATAACAACTCATTGTTTGCCCACTAAATAACTCATTATGGACAATAAAAAAAAGGAGCATACACCTCTTTGGGCACTGGGGAATTGAACCCAGGCCCTTAGACTTTGTAGACAAGTGCCTCAACCACTGAGCCATCTCTTCAGCCCTCATTAAAAAAAATTTTTTTTTTTTGTTTTTTCGAGGTAGACTCTCATTCTGGCCCAGGTTGACCTGAAATTTACTATGTAGTTTCAGGGTGGCCTTGAACTCACTGTGGTCTTCTACCTCTGGCTCCCCATTGCTGGGATTAAAGGCACCACTTGCCCAGCTATTTTTTTCTTTCTAGGTTAGGTCTCATCCTAACCCAGGCTGACCTTGAACTCTCTCTGCTGATGATTCTCTTACCTCTGCCTCCTGAATGCATGTGCCACCATATGTGGTCCTTTTCTTACTTTTTTTTTTTTTTTTTTTTTTTGAGGTAGGGTCTCCCTCTAGTCCAGGCTGACCTGGAATTCACTATGTAGTTTCAGGGTGGCCTTGAACTCACTGCAATCCTCCTACCTCTGCCTTCTGAGTGCTGGGATTAAAGGCATGTGCCACCACGCCCGGCTCTTTTCTTACTTTTTAATATTATTAGTAGCTCTAAAACATGGAAGTGACCCAGGCCTTGTTTGAACTCTGAGGCTTCCTGTTAAAAAATCAGTATGTGTTGATTTTTGAATTATTAGCTAGAATTCCATGTTATTAACTTGAGGCATTCACTCATCAACATACGTGAGCTTCCTCTATATTCAGAGCTCTATTTTAAGCATTTGGAAAATAACCTAAAATAGGTTATCCCTTCCTTATAGGAACTTACCTTAGTCAGGCAGAAGAACACAAGCAATGCACTGTTATTTGGTTGTGCAAGTCAGTATATGCTAAATGTCAAATGAATGGTACAATCAGTAAACATGGGGAGGGAATCGGGGTGCAGAGTTGATTATGATTCCAGTGGTCTAAAGAGCACTTCATAAAGCACCTGCACTTGACTGGGATGTTAAAGAAATGGAAAAGAGTTGTCCAGGCCAATAGGGGAGCTTAGCAAGTCCCCAGAGATAGTTAGGGCAGAGTTGCTTCTTTGCAGTGATTTGTTGTAACTTTTCACTAGTTGAAGACAGAAGTAGAGGAAAAGATGGACTGGAGTGATGGCTCAGTGGTTCAGGTGCTTGTCTGCAAAGCCTAATAACCCAGGTTCGATTCCCCAGTACCCATGTAAAGCCAGATCCACAAAATGGTGCATGGATATGAGATTCATTTGCAGTGGCTAGATATTTTCCCTCCCTCCCTCCCTCCCTCTCTCTCTCTCTCTCTCTCTCTCTCTCTCTCTCTCTCCCCTTCCCCCTCTCCCCTTCTTCCACCCTCTCAAATGAATAAAACATTTCTTTTTAAAAAAAGAAAGGTGAGAAGAATCTGAGTAGGGTAGAACTTTCTATAATTGTACCTGAAGAAGATGACCCTTGAAACAGGTTTGAAATGAAGTGACTGGTTTATTTTTTTCCGGGAAGAATACGAGTAGTTATCATTCACTGAGTACATGCTGTGTGTGAGGTCCTCTCCTGAGCCCTTTTACATGAATTAGCTCATTTTATCTCCATACATGTGAGCACCATGCATATTATTACTACTATTTTACAAGGAGGCAGTTGAGGTATTTGTCCCAAATCACTAAGGGACGGAGCTTTGCCTAACTATGAAGCCGTCCAACCGCTTTGAGAGAAATTTATATGACAATCTCTAATCAACATTAGCTGAACATTGAAGACTCAGATTGGGCTTGCATAATATTTTTAAATATGTTGATTTAGCTGCCATTATTTAAAAATGAATATATCTCACACAAAGATCCAACTTTTCTTGGTAAGTTGCAAGGTGTGGCTGAGCCAATGTGTCATTTTCACTGGACTTTCCATGGCTGATGTTAAGTACATTCTGCTTTATGTGGACTCTTCCATGGTGGGTTATATACTCTGGTTCACAATTCACCATGACACCTCTCCCTAGTGTAGTCTTTAAGCAAGGCTTGGGGGGTTGAGAGGGTGGGAGGTTGGTCACGCCTTTAATCTCAGCATTTGGGATCATTGCAAGTTTGAGACCAGCCTGAGACTACAGTCAGTTCCAGGTCAAACAGGGCTGAAGTGAGCCCCTACTTTGAAAAAACAAAACAGAACAAAATAGAAAAGAAAAAAAATAGTAAGGCTTGATCCATTTATTTATGTTAATGCTGGATCCTGCAGTGTATCACCTGTTTGGAGACAAGAGATTATGCTGGATTCCTTTGTTTTCTGTCTATCCTGGACTCTTTCCCTATATATCATTGGACACTGGTAGAATTTAAGATGGACCATTAAAAAAAAAAAAAAAAGCCGGGTGTGGTGGCACAGGCCTTTAATCCCAGCACTCGGGGGAGGCAGAGGTAGGAGAATTGCCGTGAGTTCAAGGCCACCCTGAGACTACATAGTGAATTCTAGATCAGCCTGGATGAGAGCGAGACCCTACCTTGAAAACCCCCCCCCCAAAAAAAAAGAAAAAAAAAGATGGACCATTTAAAGACAAACTTGATGACTAACTTAATATGTAGACTGAAGAAAAAGTCATGGTTTGTCCTGTCCTAGCTGGTTATGTGGGTGTATGAGGATATTATTGTTAAACATTGTTAAGCTTGTATAAAAATAATTTTAGTCATGTTTTCTCCACTCACAGGCATCATTAAATCCAAAGATACAAGCATACAGCTTAAGTGATGGCTTTGTAATTATAGCAGACCAATCAGTGATACTCCTTGACAGTGTTTGCAAATCACTTCAGTTACAGCTTATATTTGGTAAGTCTAATAAAATTAAATACATCAGAAGTCCAATATATTTATTTGAGAGAGAGAGAGAGAGAGAGAGAGAGAGAGAGAGAGAGAGAGAGAGAGAGAGAATGGCAAAGCCAGAGCCTCCTGACTCTGGTTGCATGTGTCACTTTGTGCATCTGACTTTACGTGCCTACTGGGGAATCAACCCAGGCTGGCCGATTTTGCAAGCAAGTGCCTTTAACCATTAAGCCATCTGCCCAGCCTGAAAATAGACATTTTTCAAGTAATCTTACAACTTTTATTTAAAATTTTCAGATACTGAAGTGGATGTGGTTGGCCTGTGTCAAGAAGGAAAATTTCTTATGGTTGGTGAGAGAAGTGGCCACTTACATCTTATTCATGTAATATCAAGGCAAACTTTATTCACTAATGTAAGTTTTTATTTCCATTTTCATCTAAATAACCTCTTAATTAAAAACTAGCAAGTTTTTACTTAACCTCCCCTTAGAGTAAAAGAGTGGCCAGGTGTGGCAGTACATGCCTTTGATCCTAGCATTTGGGAGGCTGAGTTCGAGGGAGTGACTTCTAGGTTTGCCCCCTTTAAAAAAAATAATTTTGGGGCTGGGAAGCGGTTAAGGCCTGCAAAGCCTAACCCAGATTCGATTCCCCAGTACCCACAGAAAGCCAGATGCACAAAGTGGCACATGCATCTGGAGTTCTTCTGCAGTGGTACTATACCCTGGTGTGCCCTTTCTCTCTGTCTCTGATTGCAAATCAATAAAGAAAATTTTTTTGGTTTTGAGGTAGAGTCTAGCTCTTGCCCAGGCTGACCTGGAATTCACTATGTAGTCTCAGGCTGGCCTTGAACTCAGGGTGGCAATCCTGCTACCTCTGCTGGGACTAAAGGTGTGAGTCACCATGCCTGGCAAGAAAACTATTTTTTAGAAAAATAATTTCCATTGTTGTGACAGATGATTGCTAATGGTGATTGATAAGTAGGGTCTCAGGAATGTGCTTCTTCATTGTTATTTTGCTGGTTAATCTTATTTGAAATTCATTTGCAATTAGGCTTTTGTTGAGAAAGCTATGGATGAGTATCAGTGTACTTACCGGAATCTCATTATTGAGAAAGATGATTCAAAGGAAGGTAAGTTCTCATGAATTTCGTTTGCATGGCTTCTGTCGAACACCCAGTCAAAAATTCATATGTCAGCTGGACGTGGTGGTGGATGCCTTTAATCCCAGCACTCGGGAGGCAGAGGTGGGAGGATCACCATGAGTTCAAGGCCATCCTGAGACTACATAGGGAATTCCAGGTCAGCCTGGGCTAGAGTGAGACCCTACCTCGAAAAATCAAAAAAAAAATTCATATGTTTATTAAGTGGTATAAATTCATTGTCATGCTACCTATGTCATGTTTTTAAACAGTTCTGAGTCATATAGATTGTAAGAGAAATGGTGTTTTTTATAGTGTTAATGGGTTTTAATGAAGTTGAAATATGCTGTGCCAGAGAGACAAAGCCGTTTCAGCTAGAGGAGAGAGAGGATTTATTAATGCACCAACGTACTAGCGGGCCAAACACTCAGGTTCACCCACAAAAGGCATTGGCCCTGAACCCCAGTTTCCAGGGGTTCATAGCTCAGTTTACAGAGATGTGTACATGACAGTAGGCATGGGAGTTAACAAAGTAAGTCAAGTCACAGGATGCATTAGCTGTAACAAGATTTCAAATAGGTTCTGAGAGATACAGATGAGCCCTTTCAACCATAAACAGGGTGGATAAGCATCCTCATTCCTCTCTTATCTTGTCCTGAAGCTTATTGTGTTCACAGACCTCAAACATTTGCTGTTTCTGTCTCAGTAATCTTCCAAATTTAGGTAATATTCATTCATATTCCTTCATTAGTGATTTCTGACTTTAGCAATATTTCAGTCTTCCCTTACATTAGCATACCTCTGATTTGTACTTCTGTTTTTGGTTTTTCCAGGTAGGGTCTCCCTCTAGTCCAGGCTGACCTGGAATTCAGTATGTAGTCTCAGGGTGGCCTTGAACTCATGGTGATCCTCCTACTTCTGCCTCCGGAGAGCTGGGATCAAAGGCTTTCGCTACCACGCCAGGCTTGATTTGTACTTCTTTTTCTTTTTCTTTTTTTTTCAAGGTAGGGTCTCACTCTAGCTCAGGCTGACATGGAATTTACTCTGTAGTTTCAGGGCAGCCAGGAACTCATGAGAATCCTGCCTCTGAGTGCTGGGACTAAAGGTGTGTGACATGGAACCCAGCTGCATTAAATCTTTTAAAACGTATTTTTTGCAAGTAGAGAGAGATACAGAGAAAAGAGACAGAATGGGCATGCACCAACCACCATGCCTGGCTCTCAACTTCTTTTTTTAAACTTGTTAAACTAGTTCCAGATACTGGTTTGAATTTCATATCTATCTTCCTTTTAGAGAACCTGATTTTGATTTTATTTTAATAGGTACCTATTATATGTTGCTTCTTACAAATAATGGATTTTTTTATATTACAAACCTTCAGCTTCTAAAACTTGAACAAGGTAAGTAATATATTTATTAGTTTTCAAATATCCTTTAAAAATTTTTTGTGTGAATTTCTTTGTTTTTCAAGGTAGGGTATATTGCCCTAGCCCAGGCTGACATGGAATTCACAATGGAGTCTCAGTGTGGCCTGAAACTCACAGGGATCCGCCTACCTGTGCCTCCCAAGTGCTGGGATTAAAGATATATGCTGAGGGCTGGAGAGATGGCTCAGCGGTGGTGGGCACACCAGGGCATTCTGCTACTGCAAATGAACTCTAGATGTTGGAGAGTCTAACCCAGGCCAGCAGGCTTTGCAAGCAAATACCTTTAACCATTGAGCCATCTCTCCAGCCCCTTTAAATATTCTTTTTAGGGTTTTTTTTTCCCCCAAGGTAGGGTCTCATTCTAGCTCATACTGCTGTGGATCTCATTCTGTAATCTCAGGCTGGCCTTGAACTTGAACACCTGGTGATTCTCCTACCTCTGCCTCCTGATCAAATATTGTTTTTGTTTTTTTTTTTAAGTATATTTTATTTCAGTTGCCTCCTGTGATGGTGGACATAATTTAAATGTTCAGAGTATACTGAAATTTTTCTCTCCTAAAGGGTTAGTAGAATATGCAAAATTATATTTGGTTATAGCCTTCAACCAGTATATAACTTTGTTGGGAAGCTAATAAGCTGCACAATAAATGGCTTTTTGGTGAATGATCATAGAAATGGAAATGCCTGATTTTTTTTTATATTCATTTTCTAGCAGAGAGATGCAAAGAGAGAGAGAGAGAGAGAGAGAGAGAGAGAGAGAGAGAGAGAGAGAAGGAGCATCAGGGCCACCACCTTGTGGGTCTGGCTTATGTGGGTACTAGGGAACTGAACGCAGGGCTTTAGGCACTGGAGGCAAGTGCTTTAACCCCTGAGCCATCTCTCCAGCCCCGGAAATGCCTGATTTATTTTTTATATTTTTTTGTTTTTTCTAAAATGCCTGATTTCTAATAGTGCAAAACAGTAATCATGGTGTATTAAGTGACTGAAATGGACCATATGTCTCTCTGAGCCGGGGAAGACTATGTTTATTTATTGACTTATTGATTTGCAAGCAGAGAGAAATAGGAGTAAGTGCCATGGCATCTGACTTCTGCAGACAAACTCTAGCTGCATGCACCACGCTGTGCATCTGGCTTTATATGGGTACTGGGGAATCAAGCCTGACTTGTTAGGCTTTGCAAGCAAGCCCTTAACTGCTGAGCCATCTCTCCAGCCCAAATATTTTTATTTATTTGCAAACAGAGAGTGACAGAGAGAGAATGGGTATGCCAGGGCCTCTATCCCCTGCATAACGACTCCATTTGTATGTGCCACTTCATGCATTTAGCTTTATGTGGGTACGGGGAATTGAACAGGGGTCATTAGGGTTTGTAGGCAAACATCTCTGCCTCTGATGCATCTCTGTAGCCTGATAAAATTTTAAGAGATGGTCTGAGGATGTAGCCCAGAGGTACAGAGCTTGCCTAGCATGCAAAGCCAAGAGTTCAATCCCCAGTACCACCACCAAAAGAAAAAATAGATAAATAGTAATTTTCCTCCCTGTGCTTCTCTATTTTTCAAAATTATTTTCACTTGCCGGGCGTGGTGGCGCACGCCTTTAATCCCAGCACTCGGGAGGCAGAGGTGGGAGGATCACCATGAGTTCAAGGCCACCCTGAGACTACATAGTGAATTCCAGGTCAGCCTGGACTAGAGTGAGACCCTACCTGGAAAAAAAAAAAAATAGACATCGTTTTTTTAAAATAACTTTTTGTTGTTGTTGTTTTGTTTTTTTTTTTTTTTCCGAGGTAGGGTCTTGCTCTAGCCCAGGCTGACCTGGATTTCACTCTGTAGTCTCAGGTTGGCCTCGAATTTACGGCAATCCTACCTCTGTCTCCCAAGTGCTGGGATTAAAGGCGTGCGCCACCATGCCTGGCTTAAAATAACTTTTTTATATTATTTATTGATTTGAGAAAGAGGCAGATAGAGCGAATGGGTGCACCAGGGCGTCTAGCCACTGCAAATGAAGTGCAGACACATATACTACATTGTGCACTGGTTTTAATGGGTACTGGGGAATCAAACTTGGGTCCTTCTGCTTTGCAGGCAAATGCCTTAACCACTAAGTTATCTCTCTAGCCCAAATACATCATTTTCTGTAGTTCAGTGAAGGAACTAGACAGAAGAGCTGTTATGAAACCGAACGAGAAGTAAATATAGATAACACTTCAAGTTTGACTGGGAGCAAGAGACCCAGAGCTTTAATCTCATGCCAGAGAAGCTGAACTAGAAGGACTATTGTGATTCCAAGGCAAGCCTTGGCTCAAGTGACCTGCCTCACACAACAATGAGAAAAAAGCAGTAAGAGAGGTAGAGCAAGAGGCCTTTTAGGTCTAAAGAAACTTGGGAACGGGCGGTAGAGAAATGTAGTTTGGCTTGTCCTCAGATTCAGGATGTAATGCTGGTCAGAGGCTGGCTCACTTATTAGTTCTGACCTGTGTTCTTTGACCTTGGTTGCATTAATTTTACTTAGACACAAAAGAGATGACACGTTATTTTTGGTTTCATAAGCTTGTACATTGATGCTCTCAGTTTAGCCTTTTTTTTTTTTTTCAAATGCAGCAATTGAGAACCAAGACTTGGATACAGCCAAGAAGGTAAGACAACAAAATCATATTGTTCTCTTTAAACTTATATTTAATATCATTGTAGAGTATGCCTGTATATAATTGCCACATTGGTTGATCTACCTCCTTCCCTCCCTCTCTTCTCTCTTTCTGTTGATATTTTTAGAAATGACTGTGATATAACATTTTAGTAACATTTCTGTTTAAAAACACATTTATAGATTAATACGAAAAGATATTTTGTGGGACACAAATATGTTTGTAATCTTTCATTTTTCTTAATTTTTCAGTTACAAGGACAGCTCAAATCTAGTTTCATTTCTACTGAAAATTATCATAGTCTTGGTTGTCTCGATCTTGTGGTTGGAGAACTTGCAAATGGAACTACTGTTATAATTGGGGTAATTATTTTAATTAAATATTTTGTTTAAAATTTTTTTTACTTTGTTAAATATTTATTCATTTGAGAGAAATGAAGAGAAAGAGAACGAATGAGAATGAACATTGCAAAAGAATTCCAGACACAGGTACCAGTTTGTGCATCCGGCTTTATATGGGTTTGTGGAATGGAACCTGGGTCATCGGGCTGTGCTAGCAAAGCACCTTTAACTGCTGAGCCATTTCTCCATCCCCCACCCCACCTTTTTTTACCTAATGCGTTTCTTCACTAATTCCTTTTCAGTGAAATTACAATTTTTTTGTAATAAAACATTTTGGGCCAGGCGTGGTGGTGCATGCCTTTAACCCCAGCACTAGGAAGGCAGAGGTAGGAGGATCTTATTATTTTTTTTTTTGCTTATTTTACAAATCAAGTTTTAATGTGACATAAAAGAAGACTTATAAAATTAGGATCATAAAATTACGTAAATAATTTCTTTATTTATTTTGGTTTTTTGAAGTAGCCCAGGCTCACCTGGAATTCACTATGTAGTCTGTTTTTTTTTTTCTTTTTTTTTGGTTTTTTTGTTTTTTGAGGTAGGGTCTCACTGTAGCCCAGGCTGACCTGGAATTCACTATGTAGTCTCAGGCTGGCCTGGAACTCATGTTGATCCTCCTACCTATGAGAAACTGAATGGAGTTTAGGTATGCCATGGCTTCTTGTCATTGCAAACCGACTCCAGACTACTTTGTCCATCTGGTTTTCCCTGTGTATTGGGGAATCAAACTTGGGCCATCAAGCTTTGCTGGCAAGTGTCTTTAACTGCTGAGCCATTTCTCCAGCTTCAAATTTACTAAAAAATAATTTTTTTTTTTTGGTTTTTCAAGGTATGGTCTTAGAAAATCACCGCACATGTATTTTCAATATCTCCCCATTACCTTCATTTTTTTGAGAAAGGATTTTATTACCACAGCCAGATTTTAGCATTTCTTTCAATTCTTTGACCATAGAAAACAAAATTAAGGGAGCTAGAGAGATGGCTCAACATTTAAAGATGCTTGCTTACAAAGCCTGATAACCCAGTTTATAAAGACAGATAGATACACAAAGTGGTACATCCATCTGAAGTTCATTTGCAGTGACAGGAGTGCCTGGCACACTTATACTCTCTCTGTCTGTTTCTCTCAAAACAAAAATAGAACCAAAATTAGAAAGTTCCAAGCTAGGCATGATGGCATACTCCTTTAACCCTGGCACTGTAGGAGGATCACCAGCATGGGGCTACAGAGAGAGTTGCATGTCAGGTTGTGGTAGAATTAAACCCTACCTCAAAGAAAAAGGTCCATAGCAGCAGCAGCATCTATGACTTTATCCCTAAATAGCAATCACAGATTATTTTTTGTTTTGCTTTATGGTTTTTCAGAGTAGGATCTTTTTTCTTTTCTTTTCTTTTCTTTTTTTTTTTTTTTTTTTGAGGTAGGGTCTCACTGTAGCCCAGGCTGACCTGGAATTCACTATGTAGTCTCAGGGTGGCCTTGAACTCACAGCGATCCTCCTACCTCTGCCTCCTGAGTGCTGGGATTAAAGACGTGCGCCAGCACGCCTGATTTAAATATTTAATC
>PVHP010013057.1:0-41657 GCA_004024765.1 Zapus hudsonius | reverse complement strand
TGTCATTAAGGCCTCCTGGGAAGACAGCAGCTATAGTTCATTATCCTGGGTGGTAGATTTGGGGGTACTCTATTCTTTAAATTTTCTTTGGGAAAAAAAAGTCTTTTAAAACTTAATTTGCAACACAACATAGGCAAATAAATGGCAAGGGATGTGGTCTGGCATTTCATGAAGGAGCCAGAGGATGAGGGGCTGGGCTCAATTTCTGACGGCTCTGTGATTTATTTAAAAAGCCACAACTGGATATTTCCACTGGACAGATGAGTGTGAGTATCTTAGTAGAATCCTACGTAAATAAAATCAGGTCCTATCTTGTGGATAGACATGCCCAAGCACAGCCTTTTGAAACCTTATTTCTTTCTTGAGAATGAAACTAGCCTGTCTTTTCATTTCTTCCAAGCAAATGCCTTTAACCACTGAGCAATCTCTCCAGCCCCTTTCGTCTCTTTCAAGAGGAGACACCCCAGTCTCTGGTCCATCACCTAGTTTGTCCCTCTTCCTTATGAAGGATTCCTATTTTGTTCAGGGTAGGCATCTGCCCAGTTAAAAATGTTCTCTTCCCTGAATGGATCTATTTACTCAGGTGGTAGCTTAAGTCAGTTTTGGACAAAGAGATACAAAAATAAGCTACCAAGTAGATTTCAAGAACCAAGGCTTTATTTTTCTCACTACTGCATACCTTTCTGTGTCTCTTCTCCTTCCTCTTGTTTCTTGTCTGAAACATAGGTGAGACATGAGGGAAGCCAACTTGTAGCTCTCCTAAGGTTCTGGGGACATATCTATGGCCAACCAGAGGGTTTCTAGTGTCTCTGGGTTTAATATATAGCTCAGTGGAGAATAAGAAGATATAAGCATAAAATTACACTCTGATATCCAGAGTTATATAATAGGGAAGGAAAGAGGGGGAGGTAGAATATAGGATTAGTGTGAACTATGAAAAAAAAAGGCCCAAATCCCTAAATTTATGCAAAACCCTCTAAATGATAAAATGACACAGTCAATGATTGTAGCAAGAGCGCTCCTCCAAAAAAAAAAAAAAAAAAAAAAAAAATCCCGAGACAAGGAATCTAGGAAAGAAGAGGCCAGCTGCTCATGTGTAACCTGGAGTAAACCCTGGGAGTGGGAATGTGGAGCTCCAGCTTACGTCAGACCAGGCTGAGCCCCCTTGGGTGTGACTCCAGAGTGCCCGTGGCCCTCGAGGAATGTGTTCTGAGGATGACTGAACTGCCTGCCAACAGCAGCCTAGGAAAATGACTGGTTTAACGGATCAGGCTGGCAGAGGAAATGTAGGGACCAGCCTCGGGCATTGCTTGGGCATTTGGCCAGCTGACATGGGCATGACTAATCAGGAAGCCTGTTTGGTGACACACAAGGGACAATATTGGGGTCAAGTGAGGTCTCTGGGAAGTCTTCCTGGGCATGTGTGATTCTTAGAATCAGGGGACAAATGTGTTTCTTTCTAACCATGATAGATGGACTGCATGTTCATTTCCACCATCACTCTGTTTTTTTTTCTTCCTAACCTTTCTAATTCCAGGAGTCTTGGTAAAAACATATAACTATCCATATGGAAATTTCACTAACCAAGCAGAAGAGCTATTGGGCATAAGATAGGCTGTTGACTCGCCTGTGTGTACCCACTGAACTTCTATATTTCTATATGTCTGCTATATCCTCTTGTTTACCGGCAAAAAGACCCGTGTTACGGATGCAACTCCAGAACACACTGCCAAGCTCCAGACACTGTGTGCTCATTGGCCTATTGACCAATTAATTATAAATCAGAATAGAAACTACATGTGTCAGCCAGTGCCTTGGATCCTCTGTCCAAGGGGTGGTGTTCTGTGTAATGAAAACTTTATATGTTGGACTTGTTTTAGTCAAAGAGACTCGGGGAAATGCTTTGTCTTCTCTTTTCTCTTGATGACTCAGGTGAACATTTGTATGCTAATAGCTCGGGAAGCCCTGTAAGAATGAAGTCTATGTAATTCTGAAGTACCAGCACTTCCTACCTTTTCTTGGCTTTTACAAAAACCAGCATGGCATCTTCTTGCCTTCCTCCCACCCCCAAGGAACCCCAGTCCATAGAATAAACTTTGGCCTCTGCTCAGTAACAGTAAGGCAAGATAGGGATGTGTAGCTGCTACACATCCCTATATATGTACATCCTGCTCTGGGTACATGTGGCAGTGTCCTCCACCCATCATATAAGCCTTTGGAAAGAAGCCAGAGGAAACTGGAATGCAGACTTGGAATTCAGTGTGTGCACTAGGGGAGGCTGTATCCTGCCTTATGCCCAACATCTCTTCTGATTAGTCAGAGCAATTACCCGCATTTTAGGAATGAGGCATTTCTTGTGTGTTGGACGTAGGAGAGAACTGAAGATGCATGTAAATTCCTGCCTACTCAGGGAACAATCAAGTATTAAGGCACTGTTCAGCTGGGGGCAGAATTCTGGTTATCAATTTCTGAGGACTAAGCAATCCCCAATTTTTGATTTTTTTCTTTTTTTTAATTTAATATTTATTGTCCATAATGAGTTACATTATTCAGTGGGCAAACCATGCGTTGTTATCCCGACTTCCCCAATTCCCCCCCTCCCCATCCCTGATCAGTTGGATATTCTCCTCCGTGGGCTGTCTGTATTAGTCCTTGTGGCAAGGGATCCTGTATATCCTAGTACTCAGCCCGGTCTTCCTGGCCCAAGTGTGTTGTTACTGATGGGTGCCATGCCTCTGGACAGTCTCCCCCACCACGGCTCTCACAATCTTTCCGCTCAGTTCCCTGAGTCGTGGTGGGTGAGTAATAAGGCTGCTTTAATGTTGCGAGCTTAGGGGTCCTTGTGTCGAAAATCCTTGGTTTCTGTCTCATTGGCCTATCCTGTGTTAATTGAATGGCTGTGGTTATAGGTCCCTTGTTCATCTGTCATTGTCTGCTGGGTTCCCTATGGATCCTCCCCAATATGACTGTGGTGGCTCCTCTCTTGCCAGGATCTCAGCCATCGGCCTACGGTGGATTGGTAGGGTTAGATGGGCCACAGCTCTCTCGTTGTATCCTGAAAAACACAAACACATTTGGCTTATCCTGAGTTGGTTGAATGGCTGTGGGTATGGGTCCCTTGTTCATCCCGTCCTTCTCTGCAGGGTTCCATATGGATCCTCCACAATATGACTATGCCTAGGATTTTGTGAGGCTCGCTGGGAATAGCACATCTCTGTGGTTGGAGACGGCTGGGACAGTTCAGTGTGGGCCATATATCTGAGTTTGTGATTCCAACAGTTGGTTTCTCAAGTTTTTTTCTTCTCTGTCATGTCTGCTGGGGCTGAATGCATAGCATGGCTTCTTCATTTCTATGTCTGATGCCTGGTTTGCAATAGCTAGACTATTGTGGGCTGGCTGATCAGTCTCCCTCCATGCATTTGTTCAGCTAGCTTGAACACAGTTTCAGTCTTTGAGGTGTTGGCTTCCCCATATGGCTAAGCAATAGAATTCAAGTCCCAACCAGCTTAGTTGGGTTCAGAGGATGGGAAGTCAACTTCATCTTTTTCATGGGAAAAGAAGAAAAGAGTATGTGGTCACCTTTAATGTACCACAAGCATCTTACTAGTTAGTTCTCTTAGGCATCAACTTTACTGAACTCTTAACATGGGTCCCATGTGGCCTCAGGTTGATCTGCAGCAGTGCTTGGGATAGCTCCGTTAACTCTAAATGCCATCCAGAGAACATGAAAGATTAATTGAATTGACTGAGCCAATTTAGATAGAGAATATAAAACAATAGTTTAAATGCTCATGGACACAATAAACTACAATTACTTTTGCAAGAGGCTCTGGTATTAAAGCCTTTCATCCTGCATGAGGGACGAACTATTGGACCCTTCTCTAAACTATGGAAGAAGTCACAGGAAATTGCTCAAACCTGGTCCTGTCTTGGATTCTCCCCTCTCTTCAACATCTGACTCTTATGTCATCTACTTTTTTGTGATTCCTGTTATTTTGGGCTGGATGGGTAACATTTGATTAAAAAAAAACAACTATAAGAATGCTCAGTTTCTGCCTAGTACTTTAATATTACACATACATATTCAATTTTTTAAAAATAACATGGAAGTTCAGAGACTATATAACAAATATCCATATTGTCAATTTCCGAAAATTGACATATCAACATGCTAATCTATTTTATGTAAAGTTTTAAAATAAACAATATACAAACATTACAGAGAAAATTTAAAAAATATTTTGGTAGGATTTTCCTCTCCCACACCCTAGAGGCAGCCGCTATCATGAACTTCATGCCTAGGAGGCTATTTTAAGTATAGTGTTTTTTTCAACTGTTTTTCAGATCTGTTTTTCTCTACTTCTAATTAATTTACTGCTGCACAGATCTGCAGCTGAAATTTAAGGAAGCTGACCCTCTCAAAATTCCCTGTAGCTCTATTATTTGTGACTAGCTTCTCTCTCTCTATCATCTCTCTCTCTCTCTCTCTCTCTCTCTCTCTCTCTCTCTATCTATCTATCTATCTATCTATTCAGGGATGTGATCATTCTTCACGGGTCAGTTGGGGAGAACCACTTGTGGGAGGATGCACCCTGACAATAGCTTTCCATCTGAGCAGAAACTACGCATGCCCTTTTCTGTTTTGCACAAGACCTTCACCATGAATGTGCTCAGCAGCGTTTCCTCTTGAGTCCACCACACCTGAAGCCTTGAGCAGTAGGAATGGAAACAGTGGCGCTGTGTCCAAGCCACAGAGAAGTAATTTGGCCTGCCTAGCACTTCACCCTTTGATCCCCACAGGTGCACAGAGCTGGCATCCCTGCTCGGTGGTATTTTTTGGTAGTGATCCTCAACGCCATCAGACTTCGCTCCCCTCTTAAAACACAGTGCTTCTTATCTTGAAATGAAAAAAAAATACACAAAGAGTCCCTGCTTTGCTTGCTTCCTCTTCTAAGCAATAAGCAGACCCAGAGGAGCTTGGTAGCTCTAGGCAGCTGGGGGAGTAGAAGTGGCTGCTTAATGGGAACGAGGTTTTCTCTTGGGATGATGGAAATGTTTTAGAACTAGATGCATGTGTACATTTATGCCACTTAATCATACACATAAGGTGATACATTTATGTTATGTGACTTTCACAGCGATTAAAAAAACAAGAAAGAATAATTTTCCATAGATTGACAGGCAAAGTGCATGTTTTTTTTAGTATTTAGGGAATATTAAAACCATGCAAAAGTGCTTTGTAGCAGTCACCTTCTCGCTACTGGAAGAGAACACTGACCAGAAGTAGCTTACAGAAGGAAGGGCTTAATTTGGCTTACAATTTTGAGGGAAGGTTTCATCTTGGCAGGGAAAGCACACCAGAGCAGACAGCTGGCTCATATCTTCATACCAGCAGCTGAGAGGAAATAGCAAGAGTGAGCTTGTGGGGAGGGGGTTGGACTTACAAACCTCAAGGTCAGCCCACAGAGACACACCTCTTTCTGCAAGGATCCACCCCCTAACGGCTCCACCAGCTTGGGATAAGTATGAGGCTCAATCGCAAACACATGAATCTATGGGGGACATTTCACATTCAGGCCACCGAAGAGCTGGATCCAAGTGAGGATCTAGGCTTGGATAAATTATAAATCATTTTTCCCCCTATGGGATTGGGAATTCAAAAGCTGGGCAACATTTGTTATTTGGGACAGTCCCTTGCATTTGAGAATGTTTTGAGACTTCATGCTTCCAGAATATGCTCTTCCTAGAAGCAAGTTAAAGATCGTGGCCCAGTGTTGGAACTTTGTTCCCACGTCTGTGGCTTAAGCCTGTCCCCCAACCCTCTGGCCCATCCCTTTATCTAATGTCCATATACATTGTCCCATTTCAGGAATGACAGAAAGGCATCCACCGTGAGACCTGTGGGGTAATGTAAAAAACTTTAACCACTCTCCTCATTCTACAAGACAAGGCCTGCTACATCCTTCCCAGGTGGACGGTCTTAGCAGACATGGGCTCTGGGGCATGGTTGCATTTTGTTTTTGTTCACTAAGCCACGAGCAGCCAAAGCGTCAGTACCTTGGCTCTGTCTCTCCTCAGCTACTGTGAATGCTGCAAGAGCTCTGAGAAAGCATGTTCTTTGCTCTTCCTGCTTCAGTCCCCTGGATGCACCTTCCTCGCCAGCCTCTCTAGTGTCAGCTGCAAGACAGCCTCTGGTGATGTCACCCTGTTTAACCTCCAGACCCTTGGGGAAGAGTTGCCTGGACAGTTGCCCTTTAGACCTTCTAAGGGAGGTAGTGGGAGTGAGATCCAACAGGGAAGGCATGGCCCCTTGGGTGGGAGGCATACTCTTTAATGCTCCAAGTTCCCTCTGGTTCCTCTAAGACTTGCACCGGGAATACCCCATGCTGGGAAAGGCTGGGCAGGAGAGCTGCCCAGAGGACAGAGGCTGCTCTCCTGAGATCACCAAATGGACCCTGGGTGGTGGAGAGAATCTAGGGCAGAAGGGAGGGTCGCTAGTACCCCCAAGCTGTCTAGGGGAGCGTGAAGGAGGAAACTAGAGCAGAGCCTGAGCAGGGCATCTGTGAGTGATTTCCTCTGTCTGTCAAAAGCAATGCGTGTCTCACATGGTTTTGCTCTGAGCCCAGCTCTCTCTCCGCCTCTCCCCTTCATTTTCTTCAGATGTTTACCACGAGCTCCAGGCCAGCCACGTGGCACCAGCCTCATTTGTTTTTATTTAGTTCATATGAATGTGAGCTGTTTTGCACATAAAAAGAACCAACCAAACATTAATGTTAACCACCCACAACCTTCCACCCGCTTGGTACATGCGCCCGGCATGCTCTGTGGGAACAGACAGTGTTAGGTCCTACTTCATTCATTTCGCATGGTTTCATGTTTGCCTGGCTCATACACTTGCATTTTGGTGCTCAGGCAGGGTTCTTTGATGAGGACACTTCATAGGCAACCTAGCCATTTTCCTACTGCATGATGTCTGTGGGATTCCAAATTTCCTCCTATGTAAGCAGTTTTTCTACATTTCTATCATGCTTTTAATGTCCATTCTTCTCAAAAGGATGAACTGCCAAATTGTAGCTCTGAGCCCTGTCGCTCCATTTACCTGTTCCTAGATTACTCCAGAAAGATGTACCTCGTACCGCCCTCAGTGAACTGGAACATCTCATTAAATCATCCATGCAGATCATCCCAAGACCTCTACTGTGTGAAAGCAGTAGATCAGAGGCTGGGGAAATGGTGACAAACCGGACACGGGCCTGGCATACTCCTGGCTTGTGAGGTAGTTTCTCCAAATAAGGTTTCTGTCTCATCTGGGGAGGCTGCTTAATAAAAATGCAGATTCCTGGCACTCACCTTAGTCTGCAGGTCCAGAAGCATTAGATGCAGAGCCCAGGAATCTGTATATCCAGTAACCTTCCCTGATGTACCACCTGGCAATGGAAGACTCAAAGTTCCCTGAAAGACTCAGGATGGGATGTGGGGGTCTGGCTTGATGAATGTCTGAATGTTACTTTTTACATGACATAGACAAAGCCACTAGGTGCAGGGCAGGGTGCTTCGCTTCAACTAACAAGTAAACTGGATTTTTTTGCTTCGGTTGAGCTGGCCCTCCCCTGGGTGGAGCAGCCTGGGCCACAGAGCAGGATAAGAACATTTTCTGGTGTCAAAACCACTGTTCCAAATTAGTCGAGTGAAGTCAAGCAGTGCTGAGGAGGAGGAGGAGGAGGAGGGACATGTGGCTCTGCTCAGGGAGGGAGCCCATTCTCTGTGCGCCATTCAAGCAGACGGCCTGAGCTGTGGTGGAGATAGGGGTGGCTCTGGCTGCGAGAGACTGCTCTGTGGATACAGGGCAATGTCTAGATGTTCGCTCATGAGCTGCGGGAGGGGCTGGGTAGCTTCGTGGGTGTATGCTTAGGTATGCCACAAGCAGACGATAGGGCTGATTGCAACTGTGGCCTGGTGCCTGAGGACACCCAAGCCAACAAACATCAGGATTCTTCCAGACTATCCAGACTAGTGCCAGCCAATGGCCCACACTAAGGAGGGGACCCCTCAAATGTCGTACTACTTGGAGATTCAGTGCTTCATCTGACCAGATGTGCACATTTGAAATTCTTTCCTTCCTTCCTCCTTCCCTCCCTCCCTCCTTTCCTCCCTCCCTCCCTCCCTCCCTTCCTTCCTTCCTTCCTTCCTTCCTTCCTTCCTTCCTTCCTTCCTTCCTTCCTTCCTTCCTTCTTTCTTTCTTTCTTTCTTTCTTTGGTATGTTGTGTATGCATATGCATGTTCATGTGTGAACACAGATGTGAACATAATACGGTGCAGGTGTGGAGGTCAGAGGACAACTTTGGATATCAGTCCTGACCTTCCACCTTGTTGGAGGAAAGGTCTCTCATTGTTCACCTCTGTGTTCACCAGGCCAGCTGGCTTAAGAACTTTGGGTCAGTTATCCTCTCTGCCTCCCTTCTTAGGGGAGATTCCAGCTTTGTGTGGGTTCTGGGGACTCCTAACATAGGTTCACACGCTTGTACTGCAAACACTTTATCCACTGAGACATTTCCGAGTCCTCATTTGAGATTCTTTCAGCATTTGCTTTGGGTGCTTTCCTGGGGCTCCTCAGTGGGTTCAGCTTTTATTTTCATATCTGGAAATCTCCTTGATATGGGACAATCTCATATGCATACCCCAAAGCACACAGGTACATTGCAACAATTCCCTCCACAGGTTTCAATGTCCCCATTGTGTGGCTCACAGCAAGTTAAGTTTCTGAATTTCCTCAGAGAGGCAGCCAGGCCAGGAACTGTTTCCATTCATGCCTGAGTCACCACACGCAGTGCAGTGTAAGTTCTAGTTTGGAAATTCTCCATGTGTGGCTCTATTTCTTAATTTAGGAAAATGAACATCAATCATTTTTCCCCTAGCCTGACCCCATGTTGCCTGATCATTTAAGAACAGAACAGCTGACCCAGTGACAGTCTTTGAATAGCAAAGTGGCTTTAGAGCAAGCAGAGGTGAGTTGTTAGGCCACTGTTCCAGGAGTGCAATTCCCAGGACTTTGATTTGCTCTCATCATCTAATCAAGGGCACGTTATGTTCCCCCACCTACTGGGGGTGATGGAGAAGATCAGCGAAGCTATAGAAAGACCATGCTAGCACACAAGGAAAGATGTGTGACCCCATTTATATGAACTTAAACTGCTTACCGTCTGTGCCTAAAAACAGAGGGTGTGTGTGTGCACGTGAGCGTGTATGCGCATGTATGTGCCTGCACGCTGATGTCTTTCCTCAAAGAATACAATTGTAGTATTTGGTTAAAAAGTAGAGAAGTGGAACAGAAACAACTGGGGAGGAACGTCTATTGATCATCAATAAAGCTGCATGGTGTCTGCTTGAGAGGAATCATTAATCAGAAAGAATCAGAAGGAGAACAGAGGAGAGGGCAGACGCTTCCCACCCTTAAATCTCTCACTGTTGCCTCTCACAGCAACAGTTTCTCATACAGAAAAATCTGTTTTCAGTTTGACTGAAAAAACTGCCCCTTGAGTCATAAGCTTGTAAGGCTCTTCGCAGTTGACAAAGCATTTTTGCAAGGTTTGTTCATTCCCTGTTATCCACAGGGGTGGAGTGACTTCACTTAAGACCGCACAGCTAGACACTGGCAATCCAGAACTTTCAGGTCCAAGGGGCCACTTATAGTTCAGGGGTGGCTGCTTCTCTGAGGGCCAAGAGAATCACCATCATGGGGAGCCTCTTGAACTCAAAATAGCCAAGACAGATTTTATGTGGTACTAGCCACTGGCTCTCAGGAAAGTCCCAGCCTCAGTTTCTCTCCTGGATGGACCTGGGTAACACATCACTCAGACTCAACAACAAAGGGTCCAGTGGGATTTGATAGTCTGTGGATGGTGGGATACTGAAACAACAAAAATCAAGGTCCTGGAATAGTCTCTCTCTCTCTCTCTCTCTCTCTCTCTCTCTCTCTCTCTCTCTCTCTCTCTCTTCTGTTTTGCAGTGCTGGGGATCAAACTCAAGGCCTCGCCCTTCCTAGGCATGCACTGTACTCCATGGGTTATCTTCTCAGCCCTGGGACTTCTGGTTTACCTCCCTACAAGGTGGGCCATACCCCCAATACCTATCTGTAGATCAAGCCTGGCTGAACAACAAAAACCAAGAGTGAGATTTGCAGCAACATGGATATATGTGGCTTATCAGAGGATGACATGGATCATCCTCAGAATCTTGGAAGCCAATTACATTAATACAAAGTGAGAGCCTTTATAAAGTAGATTCAATATTTTACTGTTGCAATGTATTCTGATATTAAATGAATAAGTAATATGAATTAAATCTAGATGAAATATGCATCTTCTCTTTCTAAGTCAATAACTCGAGTTTAAAACAATATATTATTAGACAGAGTGGATGGCTCATTTGGTACAGTGCTTGGCACACAGGCATCAGCACCTGAGTCGGATCATGTAAATGGGCACAGTGGCTCAAACCTGGAATCCCAGTGCTGGGGAATGGAGACAGGGGGTACCCTTGGGGTTGACCAGAAAGCCAGTCTAGCTTGATTGATGAGGATGGTATTCCTGCGGATGACACCTGATGTTGTCCTCTGGCTGTCACATGCACACATGTGCACACGTGTGCATACCCACAAGCATACTGACACACCTAGGCACATGAAAAATACATATTATTATTTATTTTTATTTTTAATTTTAGTTTTTAAAACTTTTTAATGATGGCTTCCATAATTATAGACAATAACACCTGATGATTCCCTCCCCACCTCCGTTCCCCTCTCATTAGTCTCTGTTTTGAAAAACACATATTTTAAACTACTACAGACACACTATTTTTCTATGATTGAAGAATTAGGAGTGTGATCTTACATCTGAACTACATTATTGGCTTCTTTATGTATTGATTTCTTATGTTTCTTATGATTTCTTATGTTTATGATGTCCCTATCATCTCTAAATATTGCTAAAACACTACTTTAGACAAACCTGCCATTTCTTTGTTCTCTTTGTAAATAATTATGCTATTTATATCAGCCATCTTTCCCATATTTCCCTGAATTTGCATGTACAGAACTGAGCTACTTTAATAAAATAGACCACAGAGGTGGGCACCATTTTTCTTCTCACCCATCGACATTTACCACGGTGCACCTTAGAGGCAACGAACCATACAGGGCAGAGAGTATTTGATGGGACCATGTGTGAGCTGAACTTCCTAGCATTGACTTCCCCACTGTTACCACTGACAGTGAACTCCTCGGTGAGAGGAGCAGCCCCCCTTCCCACACAATCAGCACCAGCTGTAGTCCAATTAAACTCAACAGTGAACAGGTGTTCACAGTAATGACTTCCACACAAAAGCACGCTTCCATTAATACCCCTTCCATCCGGAGCACTAACAGCCCAGTGAAAGGGAGGAACAGCAAAGGAGTTAGACTTCAGCCCAGCAGAAACATCACCCCCCACACTCCTTCACAATCAGCATCAGAAGTCTCAATTAGCCTCAACATTTCGCAGGTGTCCGAAGGAGAGTTTTATGCAGAGCCTACTCAAATCAATCATCCCTTAAGAACTTCTTTGAAAACATTCTGAAAAGTTTGTTTCATATTCAGGGAGCTCTCTCACACTCCCACCCCAACACTGCTATTGCCACTATTTAGTGACTTCCAGGAGACTACCCTGCCCGATGTACTTGGGCAGAAATATTAATGAAATTCACCGAAGTCCCCACAATGCAATGGGATCATAGCATTTTCCTCATATTTTTTCGCCTCTTGGGCAGGTGTTACGTTTGAGATGGAAAAACCAAGAGAACAGATTCCTGGAGCATCACCACTCATTATTAAGGGATGACCATGGCCTTGCTGTGAAAGAGGGATGTTGGTGGAGTCTTTGATGCCAATGCCCATTAACCCTTTCAGGGTTGGTTTCAGGTCAGGGGTCACTCCCAGCAGCTCTTCCCAGGCTGTATAAGGGGTGACTAATTAGCAGAAGATTTGGATAAGTGCCTGATGGCATTCTGTGTCAGAATGGCTTAGTGGCCTCCAGCACCAACAGTGCCATGGGAGTTTGCACCTTTTTTTTTTTGATTCTGTGTTTACAAGAATTTGTCCCCCTGAGGAGAGCTGAGAAAAGGTGTGACTAGTCTAAGAGAACTTCTAACTCTGTCTCTGGTTCATCAGGGAGTGAGGTGTAAACCTCAGAGCTCCGGCTATAGAAAATCATTTTTCCTTTTGTCAGGGACAACTTGATAACTCACACCAGAAAGAAACCTGTGTAAAAAGTCGATCCCAGAGCTAAAGCAAATGCTGATAAGGGTGTCACTTGTTGGGTCACTAGTGGGTTTTCTAAATGGAAGCAGGGTCTGTAGCACAATAAGGTGACCTCAGTCATCCCTACCTCCTGGGATGGCTACCCTCGTGCAACCCCTCCCTGTGACGAGCACTGATGCATCTGCTTCTAGCATTGGAATACAGCTACTGTGATGGGACATCACTTCCAGGCTGTGCTGCAGAAAACCGTGACCTCCTTGTTAGCAGACTATTGCTTCTGGTGGCCTCGGAGCTTGACGGTAGAGCCTACATGGCAGGCAGTGAATACCTGTGACCAACAGCCAGCTAGGAACTGAAGCCTCAGTCTAACAGCCTTCCACAATTGAATTCTGCTAACAGCTATGTGAAGCAAATCTCACCCCCAGTTGAGCTTTCAGATGAAATTCCAGCCCGAGCGACACCTAATTTCCACCTTGTGAAAGACACTGCAGCAGACTCAGCTAAGCTGTTTGGATCTTGGACTCACAGGAGCTGTGAGATAAGAAATATGTGTTATTTTAATATTATGGCAGTTGGTTACACAACAATGGATAGTAGATGATGCTTACAAATGTGTGCCCAAAGACATGGACAAGAAGATGACAGGAAATAAGATACAGTTGTGGTATATTCACACACTGTAATACTCTAAGCCAACAAGGAAGCAACCAGGTTTAGCTCTACACAACAGAGAAGTCTCACAGATTAATAATTGAGTAAACAAAGCCAGACAGAGTTCACACTGTGGGATTCAACTCACACAAAGGTCTAAAACATACAAAATTAATCTGACACCCTATTTGAAGTTAGAAGTTACCCTGGTGGGGAGGCAGTGACAGAGGAGGGGTATAGGGATCCACTGAGATGCTGCCAGACACCCTGTTTCTTAGTCTGGGAGCTGGTTGTAGGGCTGTTTTGCTCAGTTTGAAATATGTATGTATGTGATATTTTGCAAACTTTAAAAAGCACTAAACCTTTTTCTGATCTTTTCAGTGTAGGGCATGAATGAAAAGAAGGCAGAGAGGTTTATTATTATTTTTATTAAATATTATTATTTTTACTATTGATAATTAGATACATTGTATGAGCAAATCTTGTGATGGTACCAAAGAGGTTTTAGCTTCAGCATCACTGAACATCAGGAGATGAATTTGGACAGCTCCGATGCCAAATTTCTTACTTAACAAAGGTGAAAAGTGAGCTGCAGAAGTCAAGCTTTAAAAAATATTTTAATTTATGAGGTAGAGAAATAGAGAAGGAGAGAGAGAGGAGATATTGGGTATGCCAGGGCTTCTTGCTGCTACAAGTGAACTCCAGATACACACACCACTTTGTGCAGCTGGCTTTATAGCTTTACATGGGTACTGGGGAATTGAACCCGGAGAGCAGGCAGGCTTTGCAAGCAAGCATCTTTAACCACTGAGCCATCTCCACATCTCGTCAGTGCTGACATCTCCAAGCAGGTCTGTTGGTGTTGGTTGCCTGTATGTGAGGCAGTCTGGTTATGCCTTGATCCTCCTGGTTCTCCGTGCTTCAGTTCCTTTCTTTACCATCTCATGAAATTGCCCAATGGTGTTGCAAACTCAAATGAGGGAGTTACTTTTCCTCGGTAGCCCAGTGTCTAGCCCGGAGATGGCACTTACTAAGAAGGCACCTCCCGACACCCTCCAGGTCCTCAAGCCTCCACCGGCTTTATTTCACTTTACTTGAGCGCTCATTGCTGTTGGCATCCAGGCCTGTTTCCTGCACCCTGGCGAGTGACCATTTCGTGATCGTTCCAACTTCTACTTCTTACTGAAACTCAATACCCTGGCATGGAGCTTGGCAACCCTTCTTGGCTTTATCAGGAGTCATCCCTCAGTGTGCATTTGCTGCCAGCAGATCCAGTTATGACCTTGCATGGGAGGATTGTAGGCATCTTACAGGTCTGTCTTGGTCTGAGCAAAAGAAGAGAGATTTTTTTTTTTTAGTCAAGGACCTACGGATATTCAAATATTCAAAATCATTTCTCCCGAGATCTCCAGATAAGCTCTTACAGTCCCTTCTTGGCTGCAACAGTTAGTATAGGCTGAGATGAAAGGGAATTTTCTATCCTTTCCCCTCTTTCCAAGACCAATGGGCTAGATTATAGAATTAACACAGTGGACACGATTAGCCCTATGCAAATGTGAGTGAGAGTCCACCAGTCAGCAGAGTTCAGATCTGACAGGAACTCTGCTGATGTTCAGATGAGTTTAAGAAAGAATGTGTCCATCAGACGGGAAGCAGATAGGTGTGAAGATAGAGGGATGAGAGCCCCCATTGCCCAGTGCATCTCATTAACCATCCAGGTCCTCACTCCAGACTCACCAGGGAGCTTTTAGCTGATAATTTCACACTCCTGGTGGATTTTCTTCAGGGATTTCAAAGGCTGAATAGAATGGTTGATCCCTGGGATCCCTGGGGCTGTTGAGATTTTGGTGAGATTTGGTATTTTGTGGGTTTAGTTTACATAGGACAGCCCTCCTAAGTCAGGCAAATCCTGGAACACTAACAAGATTGGATTTTTGGACCTGTGAGTCTTCTGGCCAGACCATGGACCGTGAAAAATTCATTAAGATAATGCCACTTTGGAAGATCTTTTGGTGGACAGCCAGGCAGCCATTTCCTGACAATATTACATGGCTTTGGGCCCACTTTAAAAATCCCAATGATATCTAACTGGAGAGAGAGGGGGGGGAAAAGAAGAGGAGACAAAGGATGATACATTAAAACTGATTTTCATTGAGGCTACAAATAAACATTTGTGTAGTATTGAAAATCTTCTAAAACTATGTTTCTTCAATGGAGAGGATGCCCTCCTGGGAGCTTGATGGCAATGTCTGTAGGATGAGGAAAGATGTGGGATAGCCTCATTAACACATCATTCTGAAAGATTAATTTACCCCACAGATTTGGGAGGTGGAGAAGCTAAAACAAGCGATGAGGTAAAGACTTACAGTTAGCCATATGTTTGAGTGAAGCCACGTGGGTGGTCAGGCACTGTCCTCACCAGCCACCCACCCATGTGGGTGGTTGTACTCACTAGCTACCCACACATTTCAGAGAATCCATGCAATGTGACGCATTCTTGCTCATGGAATGCGGGAAGCGTAGTGTCAATTTGGAGTGTAAGAATTAAGTGACTTTTTCCTGATCTGCTAGTTGAATGAAAAAAACATGAACTATCTGATTGAGGGCTGAGTCACTGGACCAAGGACCAGGTCATTCAACTGACCAGCCGCACTCACATGGACTTTATGTTAATGAAAAAGAAATTTCTAAAGTATTAAACCATTGAGGTTTTGGAGTTCAATAGGTTAATAGCATTATAGTAGATAGTATTGCTCAAATAAAACTGCCAAGCAGTTCTACATAAAAGCAAATAGTCATCTGATAGAATATCTTTTTTTTTTTTTGTTTTGAAAACTAGTCTTGCTGGTCTTGGACTTACAACTCTCCTGTTTCAGCCTCTTGAATGTTGGTATAACAGGCATGTGCCACCACACCTAGCTCTCATGATAACATTTTAAAGTTAAAATAGAGGCTATGAAGACATATTTTTGTATTTGAGGTTTAAAATTTTTTTTGACAGTTTCAAACATGTATGTAGCAGTTACCTTCTCATTACAAACACCCAGCAGGAAGCAGATTATGGAAGGAAAGGCTTTATTTTCAGCTTACAATTTTGAGGGGAGGTTTTTTTTTTATCATGGCAAGGAAAGCAAGAGCAGACTTATCACATCTTGTCACATCATCAGGGAAGAAGCATGACAAGTGGGGTTGGGCTTGCCTCCAGTGATGGTACCTCCACCAACAAGGCTCCACCTCTCAAAGGTTTGGGATTGATTAAGTATGAGGCTTAATCACAAACAGATGAGGCTACGGGGAACATTCTACACTTGAGCCACCACACATGTATATATTTATTTTGATTTTATCCACTCCCAATCTCTCTTATCTCCTCTAGCTCCTACTAAAATGCTTTTTCTTCCTAACTCATCTCTTCTTTCTTTCTTTTTTTCTGTGACCCACTGAGTTAGAATAGAGCTGCCTTCATGGGCATGCTGGGAAGTCATTTACTGAGTATGAGCCACTTACCAGGGTCTACACCACTGAAGAACGTGGCTTCCTCTTTCTCAGCAACCATTAACTGCTCATAGCTACTCTGGGAGGAGTAGAGTCTTGTGTGTCTCTCCCCCATCTGTGATGAAATGTTGACAGGTTCAATCTTATTCAGGAAACCATAGCTGTTAAATTCATGAGTGTAACAGCATGTCACAGCCAGAAGACACCCCATAGCTTTCCTTAACACTCTTTCTCATCCTCTGGCTCTAATACTCTTTCCATTTCATCTTCTGTGAGGTTCCCTGCACCTTGGAGAGGGGGATTTAGATGCTCTGTTCAGGGCTGAGCACCCAATAGGCACTTATTCTCAGCACTTTGATCAGCTCTGCATGTCTGTATTAACCTTGGCCCATTGTTAAATGAAACCTCTGTGTTAGAGGCTGAGAGCAGTACCAATCTACAGGCATAAATATGAATATTTAGAAGGCAGTTGGACAATCTGTCCATTTAGTATAAAAATAGTAGGAAGTAAAAAAAAATAGTTGCCACCTAGGGCCTATGGCCTTCCTAGCCATGGACTTTAAATCAGGAGTACAGTTCCAGGTACGAATTCCCTCTGATGGAGTTGGTTACTCCGTAACCGTCATGCCTCTATTGCACCTGCGGCATACCTTACGTGCCCAGCAGGTCAACTGCATAGCACTCAGGGTCTGCAGCTGGGTAGGAATGTTGGTGATTTTTCTCCCCCAGCAGCCTGTGGAGCACCTACCACACCCCCACCACTATGAAACTAGCTAACAAAGAGGAAGTAGAAGACATAGTTTGTTGATGGCAGGCTGTTTGTGCTTTCCCTGCGTGTCCATGTGGCAATCCATTCATTATCCTCTATTGAGGAACTTGGTGGGAAAGTATGACTAAAGCCAGAGAGTGTATGGTTAGGAGCAAGAGCTGAAGGTACCTTCCAGGCCCCTTCTGAGAAGTGTGTGTGTGTGTGTGTGTGTGTGTGTGTGTGTGTGTGTGTGTGTGTGTATAATGTGAGGATCTGTTTATGTGTGTGAGTGTGGGTGCACACATGTGGGGTCCAATGTAACTCAGGTTTTGGTCTTCACCTTTCACTGTGAGACAGCGTCAACAGGCTGCTGGCTAAGCCAGGTGAGCTGGCCTTTGAGCTCCAGGGATTCTCCTGTCTCCTCCTCCCATCTTGCTGTAGGAACACAGAAATCACTGTTGCGTCTGGCTTTAGGAGGGTTGCAAGGATCTGAACTCAGGTCCTTATTCTAAATGGCAAGCATTTTGCCCACTGAGTCCTCTCCTCAGCCCCTCACCTCAGAACTTTTTATGTGACCCCCCTCAGGAATATGGGTGTATAAGATATATGTATATACACAAATCAAACTATACTCATAATAGATTATTAAAAATAATTTTAATACAACTCATTGTTGTACATATTTTATCATTTGTTAAAGACAAAAGCCAATTTACATAATGAGATGGAGGTAGTTGGTTATTTTATTTTTAAAATTATTTATTTATTTGCAAGCAAACAAAGAGAGAAGAGAGACAGAGAATGGATGCACCAGAGCCTCCAGCCACTGCAAAAGGACTTGAAATGCAGCACTACTTTTTTGGTAAATTAAACTCAGGTTGTTAGGCATTGCAGGCAAGTGCTTTAACCTCCTGAGCCATCTCTCCAGCCCTACTTATTTATTTTTAGATAAAGAATTAAATCTTGGCTAAATATTTGATGCTGCAGGAGGTAGACCATCTTCAATGTTTTTCAGACTTGATGGAAATTTTCATTTATAATCATCAATGCTGAGAACACTGCCTCACATAAATATAGAACAAAATGACAGAAGTATGCTTAGGGCCATTTTAGAAATTACTGGCAATTCTGTCCTAATCCCAAGCCAAAATTCAATTAGTGATTTTTTTTTTGAAAAATGAGACTCAAGGTAGCATGCAAAAAATAATTTTAAAAATCCAACAATTTAATACAATATAATCTGAAGATATACTAATTTGATACTTGCTGAGAAATGATAGGAAAATATTAAAAGTCTTTGTCTTATATAATTAAACCATCATGTTTTTCTAGGATCAGGAAACTTGGTTTCTATAGTGAAAACACAATTCAGCACATACAGGAGTCTGGCGTGTGTGCTGAGGGGCTTCAGGAAGTGCCAAGGCTGCAGTGAAGTCATGCAACGTAACAGTTCAACACGTTGGACTCATTGTGCATTTGATTTTGAGCTAAGTGTGTGTAGTGTGTGCATGTGTGTGCCCATGCACACCCCATGCACTCACCTGTGGTAGCTGGAGCCGAAGTTTGGCTGTTCTATTCCACTCTCCCACCTTTTCTTACCTGAGCTGGAGTCTTCTTACTGATTCGGAAGCTGGCCAATTTCTTTCCCTCAGAGCTCTGGTGATTCTTGGGTCTCTGCTCCCCTAAGGGACTGGGGTCACAGACATGTGTGGCCATGCCCACCTATTGATGCAGGTCCTGTGGATTGAACCTGAGAGGACTCTCTGGCCTCCTCAGGCCTTCATGCTTGCATAGGAAGTGATTTTAACTGCTGAGCCATCTCTCCAGCACCAAATTAATTTTTGGTCAGAAACCTTTTATTGCTGCCAAATTGTCCGTGACCTACACATTCAGTTATGTGACCCCACATGGGGACATGAACCCCAGGTTAGGAAGCTGGGCTCTAGACTGTAGATCTGCAGGAAGCACTCATTCAAGGCAAGCTTGAAGTAGGAAAAATTAGTCTAATAACCTTCCCTGCCCCAAACTCACAGGCACTCCTGGTGTCCTTATACTAACTCACCAGCTGTGTATCCCTGATGTTTACCTGACATTCAGGTAAAACTCTTATGCTCTGGACTCTTCCTGGGTGTTCATCCAGCTTACATTCCATCAGAAGCCTGCTCTTGGTCAGCACTAAAAGAATTCAGGCTCAGAGCATGGATGGTACACACATGGAGCCCTGTCTTGAAGCCGTTTCCACATCCTCAGTCGCTTCCCACGTACTGCTTTCTGCTGGGCCAGGTGTGGCCTCAGCTTCCAGCACAGACCTCCAGTAGCACTGGGGTCTGTCAGTGCTGGCTGCGGAGGTGAACTTCATTGGCAATCCTGGGTGAATGATAGACCGTAGTAACTTCATCAGTATCTCTCCTAGACAGCACTTGCTTTTCAACAAGGGTTTCATTACCCCATTAACCCAGAAAAGGAATCTGAAAATTTCCAGCACTCTGACAGTCCCAGAAGGAAAGAGATGTGGGGCAAATGACCATTTTTCCATTGCTTCTCAAATTACGCCCTTAACACGCTGCCTATTTCATTTCAGTTCAACTCAGCGGATATTTACTTCACTTACAGAAAGGCAGGCTTTACTTAGAAGTCACACTTAACTTTACCACCAGCAAGTTTTTATTGAGCACCTGCTGTGGTCATGGCAACAAGCTAGGCAGTCAGGTGTTTCTTCTGTGACTATATTGGCTTATAATCACTGCATAGAGAAGCCCTTTAGTTTTTCCTGATCCTTTCCCTCCATTCCTTTCTCCTCCACATATCTTCTTTTTTTGTTGTTGTTTTATCGAAATACCTGGTGCTGGGTTCTTTATAAAGAAAAACAGGCTTATTCAGTTCATAGTTTCTGAGGCCGAAAGTCCAAGATCAGGCAGCTCCATTTTTTGGTCCCTGGTAGGAGACCCCTGGTTGTATGATGTGGAAATGGAAAGGGAATCAGCTACATACAGAAGGCGGGCAAGCATGTGGGGTGGCCTTGCTTTATAACAAGCCATTCTCATGAGGACTAACTGGGGTCCCATAGGAACTAGATTAGAACTAGATTCTCTTTAGAAATGCAAAGCAAATGCACAGAGATACCGGCTCAGCCCTGGAAGAATGGTTATTATAAAAGCAAAAGATCCAAAGTGCTGGCAACGATGTGGGAGAAAAGGCAACTCCTATATTAGTGCTGGCATGTAAGTTATTAAGGCCATTATAGAAAACAGTATGGGAATTCCTCAAAAAAAAAAAAAGAAAAGAAAAGAAAAGAAAAATACATCCAACTATCCCACTTCTCGGTATATGCTCAAAGGAAATGAAGTCACCATGTCACAGACATATCTGCATTCTCATGTACTGTAGTGACGATATGGAGTCAACCGAGGTGCCAATTGGTGGATGAAGGAATGAGGAACATGTGATCATACATGCACACTCACACCCAAAGGACTCTCATTCAGCAAAACAAACATACAAACAAAAACAACTCCCGTCAGTTGTGACAACATGAATGGAATAGGAGAACCTTCTGTGAAATGAAATAAGCCAGACACAGAAGATCCACTATTCCGTGCCCTCCATCCTGTATGGGAGCTAAGCACGTTGATCTCAAAGTGTGCAGGAGTATTGCCGTCACTGCTGGAGGGGAGGAAGGGTGGGAAAAAGGAGGCTGGAGGGAGGTTGGGACATTGGTTACCAAACACAGTTAAACAGGAAGAACAAGTCACAGTAAGAAGACTATAGTTCACAATGACTTATTGTTCATTGGATGAGGAACACAAAGGCTACAAATACAAAGAAATTATGAGGTGAGGGAAGGGTATTGTGCCCCTCTGATCAGTGCCCATTGTTTGTATGCACTGAACCATCACACTGTCACCCCTCAAGAAGTAGTTAATTTGTATTAAACAGAAAACATCTCTTCTGAGGATGCTGCCCACCCCAG
Organism: Zapus hudsonius; assembly: GCA_004024765.1. Lineage (NCBI taxonomy): Eukaryota > Metazoa > Chordata > Mammalia > Rodentia > Dipodidae > Zapus > Zapus hudsonius. The sequence continues at coordinate 20,498 of PVHP010013057.1, read as the reverse complement.
TCTAATTACCTCCCAGCAGCCCTTCCCACATCTCCCTCCACTTCCAACCCTGCCATGCTGAGCCCAACCATCCAGAACATGAACTCTTGGGGGCCATACTCAAACTGTTGCATCCCCATTTTTCTCCCCAGGGAGATGGTTTCCTGGAGGAACTGTCTTGTTCTGCTGTCCAGCTGACATGGCTGCAGTCAGACCCCTCTCCCTGCTTGTCCCCAAGCATGCTGAGTGAGGGAGCCCGTCACACTGCAAGATTATCCCTTACTGTTCCTGCCCAGGTGTTCCCAAGCTGGGGCATCCCACCAGAGCCCTGACTCCCTCTGCAGGGAGCTGGTGGCCTCCAGAGCTCACCAGACTGGCCTGTCACTGTCCTCTTCAGAGCTGTTCACCGGGGACAAGAAGCAAACCTGTTTTGTGTTTTGTTTGCTCTAAATAGATGGTGTCTCTTTAAAAGGCCCTGCTGCTCAAGTTGGAGCAACATTGAATTATAACTTTATTCTCTTAGTGCCTGCGCCCTTCCACTGCCCAGACCAGGGGCCTTCCTTATCCCTACTTTTCCTGGACTCCTAGCCTGTGGGCTGATCCTAGAACTTCCCTCCCACCTTGAAGCTCTAGAAAAGCAAGATAATTCCCTTTGTTCCTCAGAAAACGCCTCTAGCTTTGGTAATTCCATCATATTCCTTCATGGTACACTAACACCCATTTATCCCAGGATCCAGAGTCTCTCTTTCCGGCTTCAGAACCCACTAATAATTCTATCAGCACCATGCTCTAATCAACTGAGCTAACCGGCCAGATTGGAACCCACTAATAATTCCAAATAAAGCTTTAATTCTAAAAGGGAATTTGTCTCCGTGCCTCTCATGCAACCAGCCTGCTGCCTCCACTGTTCTCTCTCTTTTATCTCTCAGGGACTTCGATGGGAAAATTTCTCTTATACTTCATATCGTGTTGTAGGGCAAGATGGGCAGATACAGCCTTCACTCCCTGGCAAAAATGTGTCCTATAGGGTGACTGTGGTCGCTACAGAGTTGTGGGAGAAATGGGGAAGCACCCCATCAGGTCTCAGGGCTGGGGAGCCGCGTGCTGGGCCCCTCCTCCAGCCCTGGGAATGGTGCTGGAGAGGCCCGCTGGGTGAACAGAGGGTAAGTCAGTTGTCCTGTCTGGAGCTACCTGTTGGTGCTGAGGTCTGTCTGGCAGCACAGTGGGAAGGGTTGCTAATGTATGATTATTTAATGGAGATGTGGATTTTGCAGAACACAGCCAAACCGTGGAAGAGTGGCAGCTGCTGCGTGGAGCAGATGCCCTAGGAAAGCTCCGAAACTTGTGGAATCTGCACATTTCTCTTGGCCCTGCCTGGGAGGCCAGCGCAGAGCAGTCATTCCAGGGCTTTCCTGGAGGCATCCGGAAGCCAGGGATGGTGGTTTGTTTAGGTTTGTCTGCATAGTTGTGGGCTGCCAGATCACACAGGCAGCTGCAGTCAGTTGCTTTCTTCACGCTGTTCAATCCACGCCAGGCACTTTATCGGCCGCATCTCTGCCCCACCCTGGCTGTCTTGGGAAATCATCATAACTTCACAGAGTCAGCTCCGAATACAGTCCTTTCCCACAACACTGCCGCGTTTGTTCAACTGTATCATGAGCAGGGAGGTGATAACCGGCTGCAGCTTCAGCCTCTTTCCCTCTTTGGCAACTGTTTTTAGAATCCACCTTCCAGGAGTAATGGTGATGGCTGGGAGAAAGGGAAACCCACCTTGGGATGAGCTGAGGGCCATTATGTGGGCAGCCTGGCTTCACTGTCAATCATTCCTTTAGATAAAGACTGGCATGTTTCCCTCACTTTTAATTTTTGTTTGTTTGGGTAGGGTCTCACTCTAGGTCAGGTTGACCTGGAATTCACTATGCAGTCTCAGGGTGACCTCGAACTCACTGCAATCCTCCTGCCTCTGCCTCCGGAGTGCTGGGTGGGGGTAAAACCTAGGAGCTCCCCTTTGTTACTACTTTTCTGGGTTCTGTGCACAGTGAACATGCAATGACCCTCATAGCATTTATACAAAGCTATAAAGTTGGCATGGTATGGTGTTTGGAAGTTATAGGAATGAGTTGTGTGGGGTTTCCTCTGTTTGGACATCAACTTGGCCAAAATGGAATTATAGATCTTACCATAAAGTGGAAACTTTGAAATGATGTCTTTCTATTATTTTCTTCTGTGGATGAGGACACAGAAGTGAAGAGCGATGATTCACATTCTTTACCACCCAGGTCAGTGGCGGGGATCTCCAGGTATGCCAGGTCTCAGGTGTGTGGGGTGTCCAGGTGTACTTTTACATAGTTTAGATGCAAACAATAGAAAACCATGCTGGAAAACCTTCCTGGAAGTTTGTAGCAAAGACTGAAAGGACATTGGAAGTTTCTGGAAATGGCAGAGAACCTGAAGAGCTAGATCTGGAAATAGATTGGAGACCAAGCCTTTCTAGAAGGCTAGAAGAGGTGCATTAGGAGGGTCTGCAATCTGTGGCTGTGGAAATGGAGTTGGCCGGTTTGTTCTCCATGTGCCTCTGCCGACTCTTCAGAATCTCAGAACCAGGCATCACTGCTTAGCTTTGCTGCCTGTGCGTCCACCAGGTCCCCTTGGAGGTCACTGCAGACAGTTCCCTCACCCTTGGGAGCTCCTTCTGCTTCCTTGCCAGAGGCCCGTGACAGGTCAAGTCAGAAGGGCTAAAGGCTCAATGAGAGACCTTCAGTGAGGGTCAGGAATTGATGTATATACCCAGGCCTCCTCTCCCTTAGCGGATGTGTCTGCCTGGACATCAGAGCAGTCATATTCTCATGGTTGACATTTTCTTCTCTCACTTCTGTTTTTTGCTTCCCAGGATCACTTCCTGTGATGGTTAATTGATGGTATTTAATTTTTTTATTTTTATGGGGTTTTTGTTTGTTTCCTGTTTTGTTTTTCGAGGTAGGGTCTTGCACTAGCCCAGGCTGACCTGGAGTTACTGGTCAGTCTCAGGCTGACTCACATCGGTCCTCCTACATTTGTGTTTAGCATTCATCTCTCTCTGCTTCCTGACTGCAGACAACGAGACCAAGCTGCCTCATGCTCCTGCTGCCACAACTGAAGCTGCTCAAGCTGCCATGCCTATAGGCCCATCGGGATGGTCTGTGCCCCTAATATGAACCATCGTGACTTTCCTTTCTTAAGTTGTTTCGTCACAGGGAGAGAAAACTAACCAATACACCTCCCAACTATAACACACTCAAATGCTTTAGGGTTTCCACTTGCTAGTATCCTGATTAGGGGAAAATGGTGTCCTGGATTAATAGTCCTTGAGAGTCTATGCAACGAGGGAAGAAATGATTCTCCCAAGGGAAATTTCATTGACTTTAGAAGGGTCCTTTAGGGACACATCAATCCACAACACCAGCCGACCACCTTCTTGATTTTGTACACTGGCGTATAGGGTGCCTTTAAGCATCTGCTTATTCTAGAGTTTTCTCTCTCTTCAAAATCCTTTATGACACCACTGTTTCTTTCCCCCTCCCCTCCTTTCCTTTTCCTCCTCTTCTTTCTTTTATCCTTGACTTTCCATTAAAGCAGAGCCTGCTCAGTCTCTTTCCTTAGCTTTTGTTCCTTTCTTCCCTGTAGACACAGACTGTCCTAAATTTATCCAGACACATGTCCTGTCCCACTGAAGATGTTCTCCAGCCTAAGGGTTTGAATCAGTGGAGGTTGGAGGAGGAAGTGAAAGTGATCACATAACTCCTAAAGAAACTGTCTGCTTTTCCTTTATCTCTTCCCTTTCCTCTTTCCCTTCTCTACTTCAACTTGCCTTATTTCTCACAAAACTAGACTTTTCATAACCTTTCATTGGCCTGTAAGTAGTCAGCAATCAAAATATATTTTAAAGGAACAAGCAACTTTTTAACATTTTAATACAAAAACTAGAATCATTCATGACATGGTTACACTTATTGTGTGGGCTTTTCACAACAGAACCTGCCCTCTCCCAGCCCAAGTAACCAGCATCTCAGATCTTCTATTCCTCATTCCCTTACTTTCCTTTTCAGATTGTTCAATCACATATCAGTCAGGGTTGGATCATAAAGACAGGAAATAGGAACCAGTGGAATATGGAGCTTGTGAAAGGAAGTTGACTTACTTTCTCCAGCTGCCACAGTCAGTTAAACCATATTGAGTACTAAGCCCAGTCCAGGACCTGGGCTGATGGAGAAGACCTGAAGTTGCTGAGGGAGTGTGTGCCCAGCTGTTGATTTAGAAACTCTAGTCATTGGTCAAGGTTCTGAGGTGTTGAAGGAGAGATCGAGTTGCTTTGGGTCTAGCTGTTGCCCCCCTGCCATGATAATTAGTTAGCAAAGACAAGTACTATGGTGCCTACCTTCTAAAGACAGGGAATGGCTACCTTTCAAAAATTGTGCAAAATGTTTCCTGGGGCCCTTGCTAATCCAGAACTACAGAGAAGATAATTCTGGGAAATGTAGTTCCAGCTTAGCTAAATTGATATGGTATAAGTCCATAGCACGAAACCTGTCCATAATTATGCAACTGCATTCATACAACGTTTTTATTAACAGTTTCCATAAGCAAAGTAAGATTTTTAGGGAACTCTTTTATGCCAAAAGTATATTATGCTGTACATATTCAGGATTATTTCTTCTTCTTGTTCTCCTCCTTCTTCTTCCTCCTCCACTCCCTCTTTCCTTCCCCCTTCCCCTCTCCTTCCCTTCGTTCCCCTCTGTTTTGTTGTCTTCCCCCTCCCCTCCCTCTTCTTTTCCTCCTCCTCCTCCTTCATTTAACCTTGACTTTATAAGGTTAGGGCTTATACTCGGCATAGCTGTAGCTTGTTTCTGTTGACAGGCCTCTTAGGTTCCGCTGTGTGAATGCGCCGCAGTTTATCCAGGTGCTCTCTTGTCGAGGGGCATCTGGGTTGTTTCCAGGTTTTGATCCTGGAGCAGTGTTCTGTGAGCACTCTTGTAGGCGTTTCCAGGTGCACCCGGGGAAAACATTTCCAAGAAGTGCTGGTCCAGAGGAGATTGCCTCTTGCTGTCCAACAATACCTGTATATATTGTCCTGGCTTTTCTCCATTGCAGCTTGTTTTTTACTTTAACAAATAGAAATTCTAAATTTTGTCATAGTCAAATTTGTCAATTTAAAATGAGCACTTTTAAAAAGTATTATTTAAGAAACCCTACCCTGTTTCAAAGTTTAAAGATATTTGCCTATGACTTTTGCTAAAAATTTTAAAGTTCTTTTTAATAGTTAAGCCCTCAATCCATCTGGAGTAAATTTTGGTATATGTGTGATGTAGGGATCCAGTTTCATATTTTTCTGTATGGATAACCTTTTTTTATCCAGCTGTATTTATTTTCCCACTGCTCTGGCAGGCAGTCTCTGTCATACACCAAAGTTCCATCATGTGTGGGTCTGTTTTTGAGCTCTTTATTGCATGGTCTGTTTGTCTCAGTGCCAATACCATCCTGTCTTAATTACTGCAGTTGCACACACACAGAAAAAAAGACCATGTTTTCTTGAGTCGCTCTTCCCTTGATGCTCATCCTCTTGATAAAAGTCCTGGCTAATTTTTTCTCTTCCACTCATATGAATTTTAGAATCAGTTTATCAAGTTCCATAAAGACACATGTGAGCATTTTAAATTATTTTTTTACATTCATGCATATACATAGTGCATTTTGATCCTATTCCCCCAACACCCTCTCTTGTTTAAAAAATATCTTTATTGTCAATAATTAGATGCATCGAATGAGCAGATCTTGTGATGGTACCCCCATTTTCCTCCTCTCCGTCTCCAACCCACTGGGGGCTCTCCTCGGTGGGCATACTGAATCAGCCCATAGGGTTGGGGGTTATGAACTGCACAAAAGGCAGCCCGTGTCTCATGGACCCTTTCTGATGAAATATTGACCGGATCAGTGTTGTGTAGGTAACCACATCTGCCGTGAGTTCATGAGTGAAGCTGACTTGTTGTATCTGGAAGACAGCATTCTGCAGCCCCACTTCCAATGCTCATTCTCTTACATTCTTTTCCTCCCTATGTTCCCTCCTTTATTTTTTCCCCTTTTATGCATTATTTATTCTCCCTCCATGACTCTTACATTCTTTCCACCCTCTCTTCCGCAAACTTCCCTGAGTCATAGTGGGTGAACTCAAATTTTCCATAGTTATTAGGTTTGTAAAAGTCTCTAAATTTGTGTTTTGGACAACTTTTGGGCACCGTTGGTGCCTCTCTCCATTGTCCTTCCATAGGTTATCTGCCTTGCTGTGGGAATAGATTTTTTGCTCGTCATCCCAATTCCTTAGAGGTTGTGTTTGGTATCTACATGGATCATCAACTGCTTGGGTGTCCCCCGTCACATCAGGTCCCCTTGGTGGAGTTCCTTTATCCCTGGTTCTCGTTGCCTTCTGAAAGATACAGAGTTTCCAATGGAGAGTGAGATTATTATTGGTCAATTAAGACAACTATTGCTAGGTTGGTGAGCATTTGGCTGGTGTAGCCTTTCTGAGGACCTACGGTTAGTGAGGACTTTCCCACAGAGATGGGTTTCTTGGTCCCCATTCAAGGTTGCCTTGGGTCCCCATACCAGTTAGGGGTTCCCTTCCTCTGAGTGGATCTCATAGCCAATTAGCCAGCTGTTGATTACCCACCTAGGTTGGGTGCCACTATTGCACAGATGGGCACTTCTTGACTTGCTTGTCTGTGCCATATAACAGTGAGTTCTGCACTCTCAGGCCATCGGTTGGTCATTCTCTTACATTCTTCCTGGCCCCTTTTCCATGAAGCTCACTGAGTCTTGAAGGGTGTGGTTTAGATGCCATGTTTAGGGCTGAACACACTTTAGTAACTTATTCTTGGTATTATTGCCATCTATGAATCTCTGTATTAACCTCTGAATTTTGCTTAAGCAACTTCTGTGGGCCTGGAGAGATTGCTCACTGGTTAAGGCGCTTACCTGCAAAACCTAACAACCTGGGTTCGATTCTGTACTAAAGCCAGATGCACAAAGAGGCACATGCATGTGGAGTTTGTTTGCAGTGGTTGGAGGCCCTGGCATGCCCATTCTCTCTGTCTGTCTCTTCTCTATACCACTCTGCTTGCAAATAAATACATAAATAAAATTTCAAAAAGACAAGAAACTTCTGTGTTCAAGGCTATAAGCAGTACCAACCTATGGGAACAAACAAATTCTGAAGGCAGTTTGACAGGCCATTCAGTTAGGATGACTGAAGTATTGGGTTCTTACCTAGAACTTGTCCCTAGACGTAGACTTTTGGTTAGATTTATAGTACCAGGCCTGATTTCCCTCTGTGATATGTGTCTCAACTGCAATCAGAGAGCAGTTGGCTAATCCTATAACTCTCATCTATTGTACAAATAGACACACTTGCCTCGCAGGCTGGTTGTGGCCCACAGCTGGGTAGGATTGCTGATGACTTTTTTCTCCCAGCAGTTTGCAGAGCACCTTCTGGCAAGAAGGAAGCTACCTGGTAGGGAAGAAACTTCCAGTTCAGTACATGTTAGCATTTTGATGGAAGCTTTATTAAAATTAGGAAATGGATCATAACACTTTTTGTGCATACATATAATATAGATTTATTATCTTCACCATTTTGAAGTGTAACATTGAGTGGTGGTGAATACTCCTCACTGCTGTAGAATTATCACCATTATCTATTCCCCAAACTCTCACCACCCCTTCTCCTTCCCTTCCAGGCCCTGGTAACTTTGAATCTACTCCCCACCTTTACTGAGTTGCCTACTATAGATATTTCGTATAACTGAAATCATGTATCATGGACTCTAGGAGTGGTTTATTTCACTGAATATAATAATTACAAGGTTTATCCAAGTTGTAGCAGGCACCAAAATTTCATTTCATTTCAGTATTTAATCTTATTCCTTTTTGTTGCTGAAGACTATTCCATTGCATGTATATACCACATTTAAAATTATTTCTTTATTTTCAAGCAGAGAGAGAGAGAGAGAGAGAGAGAGAGAGAGAGAGAGAGAATAGGCACACTGTCATGGTTTGATCCAGGTGTCCCCCACAAACAAATGAATGTGTTCTGAATGATCAATCCTTAGCTGATGGCAGTTTGGGTTTTACAACCTCATTGGAGCTGTGTTGTTGAGGGTGGGCTTATGGGGGTTATAAGCCAGCTTCCCCTTGCCAGTGTTTGGCACATCTTCCTGCCACTGTTTCCAGTGTTGTGGCGGAGGTGATGTCCACCCCTCTGCTCATGCCATCATTTTCCCTGCCATGATGAAGTCTCACCTCAAGTCCATAAACCTAACCCATTACTCCACAAGCTGTTTTTGTATGGGTTCTTTCTGCACAGCAACAGAGCAAGCTGACTGCAGCACACACCTGAACCTCTAGCCACTTCAAACCAACCTCAGATGCATGCACCACTTTGTGCATTTAGCTTTGGCTTTACATGGGTACTGGGGAATCAAACCCAGGTCATTAGGCTTTGCAGGCAAGCACCTTAACCACTGAGCCATCTCTCCAGCCCCATGTACCACATTTTGTTTACAAATTTAATTGCTAATAGAAAGAGGTTGTTTCTATGTGAAAAATTCTGTAATGAGTTTCTTTTTAAATCATGAATTTTTGTGTTTTACAAGTACTCTGTTTGAATTTACTGAAATGATCATAGGTCTATATTTTTTAACCTGGTAGTGTGTGATTGACATTTTAGGTCAGACAAGGTCTCAGCTATTTCACTTTGTATACATCCTTTTTTTAGGATGCTACTAGAGGACTTACTCCAGTAAAGTAGGGTGCACATTAAAGAATAAGAAGACGGCATGGGGGGCAGGGAGTGAAAGATCCAACAAGGCAGAGAGGATCACGCCAGGCTCATTGTGCTAGACTTTCTCCCATGAGGAAGGTGCTGAGGCCAACCTGAAGCAGGCCAGGTCAGGAGGACAGAGGAGAGAGTTACTCACAAGAAAACACTGAGGGCATCTCTTAGCCGAATTCAAAGAATTTGAGAGGAGGGGAGCCCAAGTTGGATTTATTGTTGAACAATATTGATAACATACAGTGAAATAAGATGACGATTACCTCCAAACCAAAGATGTGTACAGACAAGGAAAAGTATTCATAGGATAGTTGTGTTCCTGGGACAAACCACTCAAGCAGCTGATAGGAGGAAAGGGTTTATTTCGGCTTACAGTCTTGAGGGGAATCTTCATCATGGCAGGGAAATGATGGTAGAGCAGAGGTTGGACATCACATCTTGCCACAGCAGCTGACACAAAGCAGCAGAGTGTGAGCTGAGCTCTGGCAAGAGGGAAGCTGGGCTATAACATTCCCAAAGCCTCCCCACAACAACACACCTCCTTAGCCAGTTGTCACCAGCTGGGACCCTGGGACCAAGTATTCAAAACACATGAGAGCTTATTGGGGACATTTGATTAAAACCATTATAATCAATAGTTCATGCTTTTCTGTAGCTACCATTTGCTTAAACACAGATACAAACATAGAATATTAATTATCTAAAAATGTGATACAGTCTTAGAAGGCTGAGAGGGAGACAGGGAGAATGTCCATGTGTGGTAGAGGCAGAAGGATTTGGCACAAGAAAGTTAAATTCTTACCTTCCCTAAGGGAGTGGGAAGTCCGTGGATCCTAAGACAGACCAACCAGGAATTAGAAACACACACATGTTATCTATTGATATGATCATCCAAAATACCAAATGGAAAGAACTGAAACTAATTGTCTCTGGGGAAGGAAAGTATGGGCAGAGACTGCTGTTTGTGACAATCCAAGTGTTTAAAACTATTTAGTCCTTCATCTGCATTTATAAAAAAAAGCTTGACAAAAACTAAATTAAAATATAAATGAAACACTTTCTTCTTTATCCTTCCCACATTTAACTCATCATCAGGTGCTTCAAGATCCACCCACTTCTACCTTTTTGATTGTGTGGCACTTTAAAAATTGGCCTCTTTCATAGGGAAGTTTGAAGGGACTCTTCAAACGATGGGTTTAAAATTAAGAGACATTAAGGTTTCAAATTTTGACAGAAGAAAATGTGTAGTAGACAGGAACCTCTTCAACTTTCTCCGCTGGACTTGTATGCACACCCATTCTTCCCTCCTTTCTGACTCCAGACTTCTGTGCAAAGGTGGCCCTCTCATTGGAGGACTAAACCTCTACCTCTTGTCATCCTTTTACAATTCATCCTCTTTGTCATTTGTCTCTTTCTACAGAACTCTTCATTGGAACATCCCAGTGTGCAATCATATCTTATTATTGTTTAAAACTTTTATTATTCAGGATTCTCTAGAGGAACATAAGTTCTCTCTAGAAGATAGAATAAATGCATATTATTAGATTGGTTTATACAATATGGGCAGGGTAGTGCAACAATGGCTGTCTGCAGCCTCAACAAACTGGTGGCTGCTCAGTCTACGAGGCTGAACATCTCTGCAGTCCCAATCTGGTGCTGAAGGCTTCTTGGAGAGCTGCTGGTCTTCAGTCCATGTTGGAAGGCTGAAGAAGCTGAGTCCGGTGTCTGAGGACAGCAGCAGCAGGGTAGATGCCCTTACCAGCAAGAAGCAAGGGCAGCCACGTGAGAAGGCAGAGCTTTCTCCTGGGAGCCACCCGGAGGGCTGCCCACTGGGGGACAGGGTTTTCCTCCATCAGTTACTCCTTCCTGGAAATGTACTCACAGACCTGCCCAAGACACATGTCTCTGACTTGATTCCTGATCCAATCAAGTTGGCAATAGAAATTAACTATCACAAAATTCTTCCTTGATCGTTTTGCTCCTACCAACTCCTGTCTTATTCTTTTCCTCATTCATTTATCCATCTAGTGTTTTCCAAGTGCCTACTATGGGTCAGTCACTGAGAAGCTCTGAATGTTCAGTCCTTGCCCTCGAGTTGCTTACAGTGGGTGTCTCGTTGGGGAAACCAGTCATAAGTGAACACCCACAGAATCATCTGTTGTATAGAGTAGACCATGGGAGTTTGGACAGAGGATAGGTGTGTCTGTATCCTTCACTGAAGGCTTGCTAACTAAGCCGAGCCTTGGAGGGGAAGAAGAAGTTGGAAGATAGAACTCCAGGCAGAAGGAATGGACGCTATGATCCCTGAGTTTGGAAGGGGAACTGAAGAAGGAAGGAACATGTGGGTGAGCCACACTCAGCAAGGGTGTGGGGGGGGCAGGGTCCCTTTAGATGTCTGGCAGAACTTGGGACTTAGCTCTAGATCTTGGAGGGTTACCAACATTCACGTTATTACCAACATTCATGGTAATACCTGGCCTTCAGCCCCATTCTTTTTCTAGTTCACTAATGAGCTTAGTTGCTAAATTCAGCAGACATTAAGAAAAATGTAATTCAGTTTAACTCAGCAACTGGTTAGTTCTAGAATCTAGGCGCTGTTCCTGGCACTGGGGGCTCAACTTTCTGGCACCAGGTGCCTGTTGACCTTTTGAAAATCTTTTTTTCAAATTATTTGCTTCTCCTGACTGCAGCGTTTTCCTCCTACGTCTCTAGTCTCTTTTTTCAGACTTTATTCTGCCCACTCTTTAAACATTGCCATTCCTGTCAGGCCTTGCCTACATTATCCCTCACTACCATACTTATTTCAGGTCCTCAAATGTTCTCAGTTTGCGTGGTCCTTCACATGTCCCTCATCCCTTGCTGGAATGATCTTCTTTCCCAATCTTCCACACTCAGTTTGTTAATCCTATGCATCCTGCAAACTCTGCACTTCCCCACCAGGAAGGGGTTTCCCTGGGAGCACTTGTTAGCAAGGTGATGGCAGCAGATAACTTATTGGCCACCATAGCTGCAGAAAGCACACATATATTCTCAACTCTCAAATGTGTTTTCTGAGCCCAGATCCTTCCCCGAGCTCTGGGTGCACAGATTCAGCCGCCACCTGCTGACATTTTGCACACAGCTCGTGCAGACTGAGCACATCTTCATTACAAGTCTTTCCCTCTCTGGCTTCTGTGTAGTCACAGGAGCATTCTCTCCTTGTCCTTGACTGTCATCAGGACCTGCCTCTCCCTCAATCCCCCATCCATTCTTGCACCTACTTTCCTGGCTGCTTCTTTTTTTGATACCCTCTGGTTTTCTGGAATATTCTCTAGCTGGTCTTTACCCTTGTCACTCCCCTCTATGACATTGTCCGTATTGCGGTCAGACATATCTTTGGAAAATGCAAGAATTCCCTCTTCTTGGTTTCAAATGCTGCCTTTTTTTTTTTTTGCTCAAAACCCAAAGAATAACTATCAAACCCTAAAGTAACTTCTAAGACCCTTCATGATGTGGCTCTGTTTTCTCTCTAGCAGCCCCCTCTGGTGTCTCCCACCATTCAGCCTAAGTGAGCATTATTGTAGCGCCTCAGCTTCCCTTCAGGAACAAACCCTTTGACTTTGAGCTTCCTCTCTCTTGGACAGTGTTGACCACACCTTATCAGCTTCAATTGTTAATTCTGATTTGTCCTTCATTCCTCTGCTTGAGATGACACTTGCTGAATTCGGGCAGCTCTGTCTATCTTCTCCAAGCCTTGGGGGGTGCTCACTCCTCTGAGCTACCAAAGGCTCCTTTGCCTCCCTCACTGCAGCTGTCATGGGACGCTAACAGGGACTATTGCCATCATTATTTTATCCTCTGCCCCAACCCAGTGCCCAGCACTGGGTGATACTCAGCAGACACTGTTTATGGACTAGCTGGATGTGTCGCCCGATGCTCTCTGGCTCACTTTTAGAGGTGATGAATACCAAACCCCACTTGTGGTCTCTCATTGTTTTAAAAACCTGCCTGTGGCCTTTGATTGCTTTTAAGTCCTGGAACATTCACATTAAGGGACCTAGTTGGCTCCAGATGTACTCAGAACAAGACATGTGTGAAGGAGGAACCACATCAGAAGAGGAGGAAGACGGTGCCAGCTGACAGAGGCAACAAGGCCGAGCTGCTGGGTGGCAAGACAAAGAGCGGTGAGCTGGCCACACTCTGCTCTCAGTTAAAAATGACGCTAACTTAACTGGGTTTGCTCTCATCTGGGACCACAATAATAGAGTCAGGGAGGTAGCAGGAAATGCTCAAGCCCTTTCAGAGGATGCTCTTGAGGTGTGGTCCAGGTTCCCTGGTGGTCTCCCTCCTGCAGGGAGCGTGGGAATGCTCAGCTTCTGTTGCTGGTGAGAATGAGTAATGGTCCTCATTTGGTGTTTTCCTTAAAGGAGACTCATTCTTCTGAATTCTCCCCAATGGTGAGCAGGAGCTAGGAGGGAGGGAGGTCCACTGTGTGGGAAGGGTGACTTGGCCAACAGAAGGAGAGAAGAAGCTGGAAAATTGTCCCAAGGTCTCTCTGCTGCCCTGAAATCATTCTTCACGGGGCTGACTGCTAGCCTTTAGCTTCCAGATGCCTGGAGTGAAAATTGTAGGAGGAGAACTAGAATTACCCAGAAAGCTGCTTTTCATCTGAAGCTGCCACAATGCAGCCACCATTAGGCCAGCGGGAAGCCACTGTTGATGACAGTGGTGATGATGAGGGTAAATGAGGGCTTACATCCATCTCAACAACTTTGGATTAGGCTCTCGAATAGCAGGTGGCCGAGTTACTGCCTCCCCTCTTTCTGTCCTGGAAAGTTTGCTCATTCACTTAAGTCATCACTTCTTTGGAACATCTACTACGTGCCAGGCACAATACCAGTCTCTGAGACAACACTGGTTCCTTGCTTCCCTGAGCTTGCAGTCTAGCGGGGAAGGTGCATATTAAAGAGTGTGATTCAAGCAGATGCTGACTTACAAGTTATGACATGCGCTGCGAGATGGAAGAACAAGGGAAAGTCATTGTGATGGAGGGTTCTGGAAGGACTCCCCTGAGAGGGGCAGGGGAGGGAAAAGTGCACGGGGTGTAGGGCTGGAAAGAGCTTCCCTATAGCAGAGAAAGACCAGGGAAGATGATGACAAGGGTCATGATGGAGGGGACAGAGGTCAGGTGATGCTCTGTCCTAAGTACAGTGGGCAGCTAGAACAAGAAGGGTGTGTGTGTGTGTGTGTGTATGCGTGTTCGCGTGGATGCACACAAGTGTGTGCAGATACATATTCAAATGTATGCATGTGCATATGGAAACCAGAGGTTGACATTGTGTTCCTCCCTCTATCTTTCTCCACTTAATCTATGAGACAGGGTCTCTCACTGAACCCAGACTTCACCAATTTGGCTGGATAGCTTGCCTCAGGGATTTGTCTGTCTGCCCCCTCGGTGCTGCAATTGCAGGTGTGGACCACCACACCTTGGCATTAAAGTGCTGAGGACCCCAACTCAGGTTCCTTATGCTTGGGTGGCAACAACTCTACCAATTCAGCCATCTTCCCATACTGACAAAAAGTTTTAAACATCTATATATTCTATCTATCTATCTATCTATCTATCTATCTATCTATCTATCTATCATCATAATCATCATCATTATCATCATCTAGCTACCTACCTATTCGATTACTTGGCATCTTTGTGAAAGCCAATGTAGGTAGGAATCAAAAGGAATTTGCATTTGCAACCTTGAAAACATTAGGCTAAGCAAAAAAAAAAAAAAAAAAAAAAAAAAAAAAAAAAAAAAAAAAAAAAAAAAAAAGAAATCAAGACAAAACCAACCATGTATCATAGAATTCCATTTTTATGAAATGTCCTGAGTTGCTAAATTTACAGAGACAGAAAGCAGATTAGTGGTTGTCTGGGGCTGGGAGGAAGGAGAATGGGGAATGGCTGCTTCCTGGGTATCAGGTATCCTTTTGGAGGGATGAAAATGTTCTGGAACAAATAGTAGTGATGTTTTCCAGCCTTGTGAATGTGCCACTGAATTGTAACCTTTGCATTGGCTAAAATGCTGAATTATATGTGAATTTTACCACAAAAGGTATATATGATAAAAATGATAGTAGGTAGCCAAGTTAGGAGTCTGTCTAGGAGGTTGGGCTCTCTGTGAGAGTTACGGCTTGTGTGAGCTCGTGGTGAATGTGCACATGCAGAGATGTGACTAATTAGGCACATGTTGGGGGCAGAGCCAGGAGTACTTGGTAATGGACTGATGGAGATGGGTGAGGAGGAAGGATACTTAAAGGGTTACTTCCAAGTTTTGGGATTAAACAACTAACTGGATTGGAGGGTGGGAAGATAAAAGCAGGTGCTGGGAATATTTGAGCTCCTATGTGGACAGGTTAAGTGAGAGGTCCATGAGCTATTTGAGGGAGATGTCAAGTTGATGGCAGGTCTGTCAGCCTTGTGCTCAGGAAATGCCCAGATCAGAGCTGAGAGTTTGGGAGCTGGGCTTGTAGGTGACAAATAAAGTGAGGATGAGTGCGGCCAGGGTGGAGACCCAGGAGTGGACTCAGGGAGGTTAACAAGGTGATTTAGGAGAGGCCAGGGAGATGACAGCATGATGTCTAGGAGAAGAGAGACACGGGTGGTGAACAAGAAGACGTCTAGAAGATTTCTGAGCAGAGGAAGTGACAAGAATTCATAGAGTCAGCATCTATCAGACACTGGTTTAGTGCTTTACATGGGCTTTCTTAGTTAATCTTCACAAGAGCTCTGGGAGAGCCCATTTTACAAATGAGGAAACTGAACCAGACAGGAGTTGAACTTGCCCAAGGTCACACAGCTGGAAGGAGTGGAGCTCTGTCATTCTGGAGACTCTAACTGTTGTCCTCATAGCCTCGACTCTGCCCACAGAGGTCAGGGTGGATGTGCTAGAACCTCATTATTGGAGCATTAGACTTAAATGGACAGATCTCACCTTATTGGTAAACAAACACCAAATAACTTTGTTTTCCCAATAACTTCCACCAATGTGCTCTGTTAGCCATGGGCCCCTTCTTTCCCGCTGGGCCAGCAAGTTCTCTTAGCGACTTCTCTGTTGGAGTCCATAATTTTTCACACATTTCTGCTTGTTAGAACACTTTCATTGTGGTAATTGGAATTTAATCTCATTCATTTTGCAGTTTCAACTTCAACCTCAGATCTCATTTGAGGGTCTCTGCTTCTTTCCCTCACCGGGGTCCTCCTGGCCATGTGAACTCGGAGAGGAGGTGGGGCATGGCCTGCCTTCTTGCAGCCACTCCTCCCCTGCTCTTGCTTTCTTTGGTGAGACGAGGTGGCAGGTGCAGAGAGGGAGGCTCTTCTTACACGCCTGTCTGCCATTGGGGAGTTTCTTGTTTCCTTCTTGGCTGCAATACAGGGGCAGCTTGGTGACTTTGGATTTTGCCTGGGATGGAAACTCCAGTGCATTAATCAGTTTTGTCTTTGTAACAAAATGCCTGTGATAAACTACTTAAGACAGGAAGGACTTATTTTGGCTCTTAGTTTCAGAGGTCTCAGCCCATGGTCTGTTGGTCCTGCTGCTTATGGGCACATGTGTGGTGAGGCAGAGCAACATGGCAGGGGGAATGATACAGCAGTTTTACCTCATGGTAGACAGGAAGCAAAGAAACAGGCAGGAAGAGGCCAGGGACAAGTAACACCCTACTTCCTCCAGACAGGCCCCATCTTTTACTACGCCACACATATGAACCTAAATCAATGGATTAAACTATTGAGATGTCAGCAACCTCATGATCTAGTCACCTCTCAATAGCATTCCAGCAGGGGACCAAGCTTTCATCATGCGAGCCCTCTGAGGAGATATTTCATATTAGAACAATAGCATCAGCCAAGGCTGTGGCATAGGTCTGTAATCCCAGCTACTCAGAAGGCTGAGGCAGGTGGATTGCAAGTTCAAAGACTGCTTGAACTATAGAGTGAATCCAATGCCTGCCTGAGCAACTTAGTGAGACCCTATCTCAAAATGGAGGGGAAAACCTAATGAAAGGGATTTAGGGCTGTAACCCAATGGAAGAACACTTACCTAGCTTGCATGAGGCCCTGAGGTCAATTCCCACCACCAAACAAAGGCTAGAGATGTAGCTCAGTAATAGAGCTTTTGCCCAGCACATGCCCAGCTTTAGGCTCAATCCCAGCACCATAAACACCAAATAATAGAAAAAAAAAACTATATACAGTCAGCTCTGGAGGGCCCATTGATGGAGCTCACATCTTCCAAGCTTTGCAAACCTGGGTCACATCTTTCAGACATGCTCGACCCAGAGGCTTCGAGTCATGACATTTCACTGAAGTTTTCTCACCTAGGTCTATGCCTCTGTAGTGTAGGATAAGTGTGTGACCCCAACTGCTTTACTCCACAGCCTTTGTGGGAGCCACAGGCAGAGGCAGGTCCTCCCTGGATGTCTGGCCTTCCTTCCTCAGTTCTTACTGTTTGGGCAAGTAGGGAACCCCAAGAACTATGAAGCCAGTCAAATAAATATCAGCCTCCAGGTCTTTCAGAGCTCCTTCAAACATTAAGAGAGAGTCTCTGGGGGGCCCCCTTACTTGGCTTTGGGAGTGAAACTCTCTGTACAACCCATGCCTTTTCTTCCATCTTCACTTCCTGGGAGCCGGTTCTGTGCTCCTGCCCCTGAGCACCAGGCCATTTTTTGAATTCAGCCCTGGAAAATGTAGAACTGTCCCTTTCAATGGTGTCATTTCTGTAACCTGAAAAGGTCTGGAACAGATATCAACTGGTGGCTCCTGCTGTTAAAGTTAAGGTGAATATATTCCTTGTAAAAAGTTAGCTTCCAGGGACACTAATAATTGTTTTAATGTTTAAATCCACACACCCATCATGCAGTGGAAAGAGCCTCGCAGGTCACCCTTTAGGCTGGTGCAGAGAGGTGTAGGGGATCCAACCTTGGATTTTATACCTTTTAAATCCTTTCCCTTAGAGGCGTGAGGCCAGCAGGACATAGTCAAACTGAATGTCAAGGGCTGCTGAGAGAAATGGACAGGGTCTGAGACCTAGAAAGGTTCATGAGCATAAGGGCTTCCTCTAATGCAGACTCCCCAGCTTTCCTGCCCCTACATAGTTGTATTTGAGCCTGACATGGACACAGAGTGGGTGCAGAATTAAGTTAAAACATGGAAGGGGGTTCCACCATCAACCAGTTGTCACCTAGGAAGGAAATGAAAACTGACTTCTGACTCCATAGCTGACCCACTTGGCTGCCTGCTGAGGAAGTGAAGAGGCAAGAGAGGGAGGTCAGAGTAGTGTGTGTGTGTGGTCATTATGGGATACCTGTTGTGTGTGTGTGAGTGTTTCATGCATACATTTTTCTAGCCACTGCAGTAACTGGGCCTCGTGTTGAAGTCACCAGGGCTTGGGGTGGATCTAAATAGCACAAACAGGTCACCTTCAAGACACCAGCATCATTCTCAAAAGTACTGGTCAGAAAATGAATTGAAATTCTGGCTCTATCTTCTACTATCTGTAGAATGCTGGGCAAGTTACTTAATTTTTCTCTGGGTTTCTTTCTTTCTTTCTTTTTTTTGTTTTGTTTTTTTTTTTCAAGGTAGGGTCTTGCTCTAGTCCAGGCTGACCTGGAATTCACTATGTAGTCTCAGGCTGGCCTTGAACTCATGGTGATCCTCCTACCTCTGCCTCCTGAGTGCTGGGATTAAAGGCATGCACCACCACGCCCAGCTTAAGTTTCTTTCATAGCTGAAATGGTACTACCTTCTTAAAAATTTTTTGGGAGGGTGAGATTAGTATATGTAAGTGCTTAATAGGTATTAGATTTTTAATAAGCTTATAGTAGTAGTAGTAGTAGTAATAGTACCAAGCACGGCAGCATTCTCAGTGACAAAATTAAAAAAAAATTCTTTTACATTTATTCTGTAGACATGATATCTAAGGGAAAAATGAAAGCCAAAACAACCATATCTCTATTTGCAAAGGGAAAACTGATACATGGAAAGAGCTAAGGGATGGAAAAGCCTTTAACAGTAGGCTATTAAAGGATCTATGTGTATGCTTTTTATACACTAGCAATTTAAAATTCTTTCCTGGAAGTCTTCTATTAAGATGACGAAGATTAGACGCTAAGCTTGTGGAAACCAGTCTGAAATTCGGCCCTCGCAAATGCTCTGCAGCTCACGCGAGCTAGTGGGGAAGGACAGCAGCCTGCTCGGCCCTGTGATCACATGGAGGAAACAATGCAGATCCATGCCCTCAACTCCTTGCAGCTCTAGTCCTTCTTACCATGCCATTTCACTTTGGTCTCTAGATCCTTTCTCTCACTATTCCAAGTCAGGGTCATGTGTGTTCGCTGATGAAACAGACACTCGTAGCAAGAAGAGCTGTCAGGACTGTGCTGAGTGTGGCTGTGAGATCCTAGGGCTAGGTCAAGACCAGGAGCGCTTCACTGTTTGCTATCATTTGAGAAAATGCCCAAGAGGTGTCATCCATGGGGGTGGATTTTCAATCAAACCCATTATTTAACCTTGGCATTGCCATTTCCGCCCCCCCCCCATGGGTTAAGAATGTCCAGGGATCATAACATCTTCCCTAAGCTCAGAAGGTAAGTTCGACTTTTTGCTAGCACAGCAGAACTCAACCCCATACTCACCTATACGACCAGCACCTCGAGAGTCCATAGGTGGCCCACAGCACAAGTGTATCAGTTAGACTTTTTGTCACTGTCATGAGGTCCTACAGGGAGGAAAGATTTATTTTGGCTTATGGCTTCAGGTTCGAGTTCATTGTTGTCTAGCTCCATTGTTTGGGCAAGAGATGCAGCAGGGTGGAGGTGCTCAGCCCATGGTGGCTGGGAGGCAGAGGATGACAGGAAGGGACTTCTAAGACCCATCCCTCGTGAGCCACTTCCTGTAACTAAGCCCCGCCTTCCACAGTTCCACTGCTTCTCATTGGGTGTTTGAGTCCACCAATGAAGGCTGAGCGCCAAAGAGCCAATCACTTCCCCGAAGCCCCACCCAACACTGCCTGCGCTGGAGATGGAGGCTCACTGTCCCCACCCAGACAGCAGTTGGACTGCTTTCCCAAGTCACAAAGAAGAGCTCCTGGGTGACAGGTGAGGCTGGTGAGGAGAGGACAGATTGTGCACCTCAGAAAGGTGCTTTTTTCCCCGTGGAGTCAGGTTAGCTGTTGACTGTAGGCATCGTTGTTACCTGGAGCTGCTGCTTGAGCAAGGTGCGCAGGAGAAAGCCAGCCAGGAGAGGCAGAGGCTGCAGCAGGGGTCACAGGAGCACTTCAGGTATCATGAGAGCACTGCAAGGGTCATGGGAGCACTGCAGGGGTCTCGGGAACACTACAGGGGTCATGGGAGCACTTCAGGGGTCACAGGAACACTACAGGGGTCAGGGGAGCACTGCAGGGGTCATGGGAGCACTACAGGGGTCACAGGAGCACTTCAGGGGTCACAGGAGCACTACAGAGGTCATGGGAGCAGTGCAGGGGTCATGGGAACACTACAGGAGTCACAGGAGCATTGCAGGGGTCATGGGAGCACTTCAGGGCTCAGGGGAAACCCTGAGCCTCAGGAAGTGTGATAGAGATGCCCCAGTGCTGAACACTCCACTGTCATGTCTTCTCAGCACTGT